>MDKJ01117535.1:0-38549 GCA_005239525.1 Nicotiana knightiana | reverse complement strand
ATTTGTGAGATTGGAGGTTTCTGAGACTGGTAGTGTTTTGGCCCATACCATAGCCCGTTCTTCATTGTATGACCGTATTCGGGCCAGGCAGAATGATGATCGTCATTTATGTGTTCTTAGAGACAGAGTCAGGCACGGAGATGCCAAACAGGTTACGGTTGATGATGAGGGAGTTTTGAGGATGCAGGGTCGGATTTGTGTACCTGATGTGGATGGTATTCGTGAGTTGATACTTCAGGAGGCCCACAGTTCCCGATATTCTATTCATCCGGGCTCCGCAAAGATGTACCAGGACTTGCGGTAGAACTATTGGTGGCGGAGGATGAAGAAGGATATTGTAGCTTATGTAGCTCAGTGTTTGAACTGCCAGCAGGTTAAGTACGAGCACCAGAGACCCGAATGTTTGATGCAGCAGATTCAGCTTCCCGAGTGGAAGTGGGAGCGTATCACCATGGACTTTGTAGTTGGAATCCCACGGACTCAGAGGATGTTTGATGCAGTATGGGTCGTTGTGGATAGGCTGACCAAGTCAGTGCACTTCATCCCCGTATCAGTTTCATATTCAGCAGAGAATTTGGCAAGGATCTATATGAGAGAGATTGTTAGACTGCATGGTGGTCCCATATCCATTATATCAGACCGAGGTACTCAATTTACCTCCCATTTCTGGAGAGTATTTCAGCGAGATTTGGGCACACATATTGATTTGAGCACCGCATTTCATCCTCTGACGGACGGACAGTCCGATCGTACTATTCAGATTTTGGAGGATATGTTGCGAGCTTGTGTCATTTACTTTGGTGGTTCATGAGACCAATTCTTGCCTTTAGCTGAGTTTGCCTACAACAACAGCTATCAGTCGAGCATTCAGATGGATCCGTATGAGGCGTTGTATGGTAGAAGGTGTCGGTCTCCAGTCGGATGGTTTGAGCCGGGAGAGGCTAGCTTATTGGCTTCTGAGTTAGTCCAGGATGCCTTGGACAAGGTGAAGATCATTCAGGATAGACTTCGTACAGCTCTGTCCAGGCATAAGAGTTATGCAGATCGCAGAGTTCGAGATTTGGCATTTATGATAGGCGACCGGGTATTTCTTCAGGTGTCTCCCATGAAGGGCATGATGAGATTCAGAAAGAAGGGCAAGTTAAGCCCTAGATACATTGGTCCATTTGAGATTCTAGATAAGGTATGAGAGGTAGCCTACAAACTTGCCTTTCCACCTAGTTTTTCAGTCGTGCATCCGGTATTTCACGTATCTATGCTCCAGAGGTATATTGCAGATCCATCTCATGTACTTGACTTCAGTGGTGTCCAGTTGGACAAGGAATTGTCTTATGAGGAGGAGCCGGTAGCCATATTAGACCGCCAGGTGCGACAGTTGAGATCGAAGAGTTATCCTTCGGTTCGTGTTCAGTGGAGAGGTCAGCCTGTTGAGGTAGCTACTTGGGAGTCCGAGCCCGATATGCGGAGCCAATATCCCCACCTTTTTCCCGATTCAGATATTTTTCTATGTCAGTTCGAGGACGAACGATTGTTTTAGAGGTGGATATTGTGATGACCCAAAAGGTCATCTTGTGTAAATTTAGCAAAAACTATGTTCCGAGGCTCCAAAAGCCTCTGTTAATCTCACCTCGATGTGTGTGCGCAGCCCGGGCGCGTAGCCGGGAAGATTTTATATGGAAATGTGTTAAACAGTTGAATTGATGATAATTAATAGAATAAAGTTGAATTTGGTCAATATTTTTGGTAAACAGACCCGGACTCGTGATTTGACGGTCCCGGAGGGTCCGTAGGAAAATATGGGACCTAGGCGTATGCCCGGAATCGAATTTCGAGGTCCCAAGTCCGAGAAATGAATTTTTAAAGAAAATTATTTTCTGAAAATAAGAAAGACTTTTGAAAATGAACTTTGATGTGAAATGTGATACCGAGCCCGTATTATGGTTCCGGAGCCCGGAACAGGTTCAATATGTGCTATGTGAGTCATCTGTGAAATTTGGTAAGAAACGAACTTGGTTTGACGTGTTTCGGATCAAAATTGGAGAATTAATTCATTATTTTTGATGTTATTTTGGTGGTTATATTACTCGAATAAGTTCGTAGGATGATTTTGAAGTCGTGTGTATATTTGATTTTGAGCCCCGAGGGCTCGGGTGAGTTTCGGGTAGGTGTCGGTGTGCTAAACTTAGGAAATTTCTGGTGTTTTAGGTTGTATCTGGTGTCAAGTTATTCCTTCTCTGCGATCGCTGTGTATCGCACGCGATCGCGATGTACAATTCGACTGGATACTTATTGGGTACATAATAGTTATGTACTCATGCTACGCTTCTGTACTTTAAATGTACAGGTTCTGAGACAGGTGCATCTGGTTACCAGTCCGGAGCGCGTTCTTGATATAGAGACAGAGATTCCACGGTGAGTTGCTTATCCTGATGCCGTTCAACAGCGCGTTGGAGTCTTTTCTTTTGCTTATTCTGTCTATTCTATTTCAGATAGTAGAGTAGATGTATTCTTTTATTTATTCTACTAGATGCCCATATACTTGTGGCATTAGTTCCAGGCACACACATTGGTGGACTATTCTTTTGGGGATGTACTTATTTAAATTTGACTTCTTTTGATGTTTGCAATCTAATTTGCCTTTGTCATTTGCTATTTTCAAATGCTTAGTGATTTAAGTTAAGATATTGTTGGAAATGTTTTTAATAAAATAAATGGGACTCACTAGATGAATTGGTGTTGGCCTGCCTAACATCGGTATTGAGCGCCAAGCGACCTAAAGTAGAATTTGGGTCGTGACATATATATATATATATATATATATATATATATATTAATCTTGAAATATTTTTTATTTTTAATTTATTCTATTATTTTCAATAATATTATCTGAATTTTAATGAATAAAATCTCTATTAAATTAAAGGGACTTATACAATCATCCAATAACTTTTTTGTTATGTATTTTTTATTATATTATCTAATATTTAATAAAATTGCATTGCTAATAGTAAATTTTATTAGCATGTTACTTTGTTTAATATTTTTGTCTTCCATTTTATTTTTGTAATAACATAGAAGATATATAATTTATTACTCTTAAAATATCTTTTTATTGTAATCTCTATCCTATTTTTTTTTATCAATAATATTATCCGAATTTTAATAAATAAAATCTCTATTAAATTAAAGAGAGTTGTATCGTCATTGAATAACTTTTTTGTTATGTATTTTTATTTATTATATATTGAAATATTTAGTATTAATGCATTGGTAACAGAAACTTTTATTTGTATATTAATTTATTTAATGTTTTTGTCTATCACTTTCTTTTTATAATATAATAGAAAATATATATTTTATTACTCTCGAAATATTTTTTTCCTATTGTTCTCAATGTCTGAAATTTAATGAATAAAAATATCTATTAATTTAATGAGACTTATATAGGCATCGAATAATGTTTTTGTTATGTATTTTTTTTTTATATTATCCAATATTTAGTATTATTGCATTGTTAATAGAAACTTTTATTAGCATATTATTTTATTTAAAATTTTGTATGCTATTTTTTTTTAACATAATAGAAGATACATACTTTTTATTTTATATTTTATTCTATTATTCTCAATAATATTTTTTGAATAAATAAAATTTTAAAAAAAAAAAAAAAAGGTTATTAAAAAAACAAATAAATTTTAAATTGGCATTTTATTATTTTTTGTAATTTTAGTTTTTTATCTTAAAATAATTTAACTTCAACTTGAAACAACTTACCAATTTGAATGGACAATATTTTTAATTCCGTTTTTAATGTAAAAAAAATTATTTTATTATTTTATAGATATTTAAATTTAAAAATAATAACTAAAAACTAAATATTAACTACTTATGCCATGTGCCTTTTTGCAGGCTGCCACTTGGCTTAAGCAGAGGCTTTTTCCTCTTTGTTTAATAATAGATAGAAGATTTAAATTTTTGTATGCTACTTTCTTTTTATAATGTAATAGAAGATACATATTATTTACTATTATATTTTATTATATTATTCTCAATAATATATTGTAAATAAATAAATAAAAAATTTTAAAAAAAATTATTAAAAAAACAAAGCTTAAATTGGCAGCTTTTTTTTTTTTAATTTTAGTTTTTATTTTAAAATAATTTAAAAACTCCAACTTGAAACTATTTTCCAATTTGAATGGACAGTTTTTTTAAAAATTTTGATTTTATTATAAAATATTTTATTTTGTTATTTTATAGATATTTAAATTCAAAAATAATAACTAATAACTAATTATTAACTAAATAACTAATTATTAACTACTTGTGCTTTGTGATTTTTTTCTAGGCTGCCACTTGGCTTAAGAAGAAGGCTTTTTTGTCTCCTTTTAATAATATATTGATAGATTATCTATACTATAAATGTATGTAAATTAAATTATGTTAACGATTATACAGCTCTCCGTATATATAAGAAAATTTGGAAAAAAGAGAGTAGGATGTTGGGTTCAACAGCTCTGAGCACATGCAAGAAAGCTGTGTACAAATGCAGCGCCGGATATACCAAGCAGTGTCACCTGACATAGTGTCGCCGAATTTTTTATTAAATTTATATTATTATAAAAGTATAAATATAATATTGATTTATAAAAATAACCTTGCAATATTAAGCATAATAACTCATAATGAAAGGATATAATCAGAATTCTAGATGTTAGCCTTTTAATCCTATTAGTTTTAGAATATATACTACACGTTAGGAATTCGTTTGTGTATCTAATTTATTTGTTTACTTTTGTTCGTTGTTTATATATTTCACATTAGTTATGAAATTATTGTGATTCAACATCGTGTAGAATATTTTTGTCTCCTTTTTTTTTTTAATGAAGTGCTGCAATTAATTGGACCCATTTATTTTTTTGGATGATGTTTACAGATTGGTTTCAAGAATGAAAGAAGACCATATTTAGAGTACGTATTTATTTAAAACTCCATATTTACCTCATTAATTTTTTTTACCAATATAACATATTGATTTAATGGAAAGCTTAATGTAATTAAGGCAATTTTTGTCTACTAATTTAGTATAATTACTTTCGGGCATAGACATATAATACTACATGTTACATGTAAACCTGATACCTTTAGGAACACATTAGATTTCCTTTTAGTATAATTACTTTCGGGGTAAAGACATATTTTTAATCATGTAATCCTATTACTTTTAGGATATACTTCTTAAAAATTCCTATTACTAATTTAATTTTAATGTATTATAATGTACTATTATTAATTTATTTGAAAATGTATTATATTGTTCAAATTCATTTAGAAAAAGGAGAGTCTATGTTATTATAAAAGTATGAAAATAATATTGATGTATAAAAATAGCCCAAAAATATTAAACAGAAGAATTTATAGGGAAAGAACACTATTTTTTGGACTGCAATACCTTCTATGTTATTTTTTTTAGTATTTAAGATTTTAACATTAATAAAATTTTGTCTATTAAATTCGCATTAAAAGTAACGATCCGACCAGTTGTTTTGAGCTCTAGCGCGTTCTTCGGCGGTTTGAGGCCATGAGCAGCTTCACTTCAGGTATTATGACTTGTACGCGTGATCGAAATTGAGTTTCGGGAAGTTCAGAGTTGGTTTAGAGAGAAAATTCTCATTTCGGAAGCTTTAAGTTGGAAAATTAACTAAGATCGGATTTTGGGTAAAAACCTCAGGATCGGGATTTGAAGGTTCCAACAGGTTCATATGATGATTTTGGACTTGGCCGTATGTCCGGATCGTATTTTGGATGGTCCGGGAGCGTTTCGGCGTCTATTGTGAAAGTTAGCCTTTGAAAGGATTTCATAAGTTTGGGTTGAAGTGCATTTCAGTGTTATCGATGTCCGTTTGGGATTTCGAGTCTGGAATAGCTCCGTATGGTGATTCTGGTATTGGGAGCGCGACCGGAAGTAAATTCGGAGGTCCGTAGGTCATTTTGGAATCATTTGGCTAAAGCTAGAAATTTTTAAGGTTTTTGAAAAGTTTGATCGGAAGTGGACTCTTTGATATCGGGGTCAGATTCCGATTCCGAAATTTGGAGTGGTTTTGTCATGTTGAATATGACTTGTGTGCAAAATTTGAGGTCAATCAGACGTGATTTGATAAGTTTCGACATCGAATGTAGAAGTTTGAAGTTCTAAAGTTCATTGAGCTTGAATTGGGGTGAGATTCATGATTTCAATGTAGTTTGATGTGATTTGAGGCCTTGAGCAAGTCTGTGTCATGTTTTGGGACAGGTTCGTGTGATTGGACGGGGTCCGGGGAGCCTCGGGTGTGTTTCAGATTATTTTGGGCTACTTTGGATGTTGATTTACTGATATCTGGTGTTGTTCTTCGCGTTCCTGAAAAAGGATTTGGCTTCTTGGATTTTCTTCTACGCGTTCGCGTAGAGACTCTCGCATTCGCAAAGAAGGAAATCTTTGTTGCGCAGGTCTGACTTCGGAGGCACATATCTGACAATCTATAAGGAATTTTGAGATCATGTAAACAAAAGTTGTAGCCCTTTGTGTCTAGTTTTCAGAAAGGTAAACCGTTTAGCATTTGGATTTGTGTACAAAGAGTTATGGATGGTACACTACAGGCTGTCCGGGAAGATGAAGAAGAAATTTGTGTTGCACAGGGCTGACTTTGGCAGCTTATATCTCGAAATATATAAGGAATTAGAAGATAACCAAAACGAGATAGATATAGATCTTGGAGTCTAGTTTGTATAACATTAAACAATTTGTCATTTGGAATTTTGTGCAAAAGGTTATGACTATTATACTAGAGGTTGTTTGGGAAGAGTTTGGAATGGCTTTTCGAGAATTTTTGTTCTTCGCGAACGCGATGGCAGGCCCGCGAACACGAAGAAGAGTTTCCTAGAAGTATATAAGTTTGCAAAAAAATGGATTTGGCTCATTTTATCTCATTTCCTCTATGGGAGACGACCTAGAGGCGATTTGGGAGTTCCATCTTCATCATCTATGTCAAGGTAAGTGATTTCCACCTATTGCAAGTTAAATACTTGGATTATATATAGATCTTAACATGGAAATTCATGGAAAATTAGTGAAAATTTGGGGTTTTGGTAGAAAACCTAAGAACTTGGTATTTTTGGATATTGACCACAAATTCAGGCATGGAATTAAGAATAAATTATATATTTGAGTTCGTGATGTTATGGGTAATGTTTATCTTCAAAAAATTTCGGAATCCGGGCACGTGGGCCCGAGGGTGATTTTTATCGACTATTTGATCGTGGTTAGAAATTGCTATAAATTGGATTATAATGAGTATTTGAGTATAAATTTAAGGGTTTGCACAATTATTGACTAGTCTTGGGGCATTGTGCATCGATTTGAGTCATCGGAAGGGCTTAGAAGCCGGTTATGGAACTTCAGAGCGAGGTAAGTCTCCTTTCTAACCTTGTAGAGGAATTTGTCCCCATAGGTGAAATAATTAATTATGTGCTTCTATTTGTGGGGGGATACGTGACGAGAGTCCGTGCGTAGCTACTATTATGCTTATGTCTGGGTAGTCTAGGACCCAAAAGCATGCTTTACTTACCGTACTTGTAATTTTACTGATAAATTTAAAATGCTTAAATCATATCGAACTTGGCAAATGAATTTCTAAAAAGATTAAACACCATCTTCTTGACCATTAAAAGAGAAATTGCAATTTCCTTGGGTAATTGTTTTCCTGATGAAGTCTGGATTGACTCTTTGAATGTGTGTATCTATGAGTACCTGGGTCGCATGTATGATTCACGAGCGGGGTAACTCTATTATTTATATTTAATCGCGTCGCACGTATGATTCACGAGCGGGGTAATAGATGCATCTATGGTTCGCACCATTCGACCCTCTGGCAGCGCATATTTTATTATTTTGTTAGATCGGGCCGTACGACCTCGACATTATTTGCGCATGCTATTTGCTTGGTTCTTTCTGTGATTTGAACTGCTTAAATGCCTTGAGATATAAGTTGTTAATTGAAATGACGGAAACTTAAATTATAATTATGAAAGAAGCTGTCACTTCCTGTTGTTATCTGTTATTTAATCATGACATTTATGCTTAGCGTCACACTTAATTATATTAACTTGAACCTAGCAAGTGTCAAGTCGACCCCTCGTCACTACCTCTTCGAGGTTAGGCGGGATACTTACTGGGTAAGCGTTGTTTTCGTACTCATACTACACTTGCTGTACATTTTGATGTACAGGTACATGTATGGATTGTGGCCTTGTGGGCACATCGGCGTGGTTGATATGGGGACTTAGGTGAGCTGCATCTTTGAGACGATCCGCAGCCAGCAGAGTCTCCTTTCGAGTACTTGTATCTTCTTTTCTGTCCAAACTTATATTCTAGACAATTGTTGTATTTTATTTTACTTCATAGTAAAAGTTCATGCACTTGTGACACCGGGTTCTGGGATGATTATGGTATGTTTAGTACTGAAATTTGAAAACGTCAATGTTATTCCTTAATGTTTGTTTGTTACTAGTTAAATTAAAGGAAATTTATGTTTTCAGAAGCACTAAAATGAGAATTTAAATTACTATTTAGTGTTGGATGGCCTGACAATGGTGTCCGGCGCCATCACGACCTTTCATAGGATTTTGGGTCATGACAACATAGTATCAGAGCACTAGGTTCCCTTAGTTCTCACGAGCCATGAGCAAGTCTAGTAGAGTCTTGCGGATCGGTACAGAGACATCTGTACTTATCTTCAAGAGGCTATAGGGTTTTTAGGAGTACTTCCTTTCTTGATTCCTCATCGTGCGGTTTGATTCCTTTGAGGCTTATTCCTTCATTTCCTTTCCATTCAATCTTATGCGACGTGAAACGTTTGTTATAAATCGGGAATTGATGAATTGTAATGGTACTACAGGTGTGGTACGGGATGATCCCTGCGTAGTTGTTTGGGCTATTATCGCCGCCTTGCAGAAGGATATTCTATCGTTTCTGCTCAGTAGCTGTACTTCTGAGAGCTTTGAGGCTATGCACAGGTTGCTATGATGCTCATGAACGGGTATCACGCAGTAATTGATGTGATGGTAGGATGCTTGCCCATGTGTTGGGGGTAGTGAATGACTTGAAAAGAGGTCTACTCAGAGCACGATTTAGAGATTCAGAATTTCATTTCCGGTAGAGGAAAGACAATACGACTATAAGTGTTCAATTTTGGGTTGATAGAGTAACGAGACTGGGTGTTTTCAACTGTGGTGGAATTTTCATCTGCGACGTGGTGTCTTTATCCTCGATTGAATGTGTTAAGTTCCCCAGTGTTATGATCTTCTTCATTTCGCCTTTAGGCGGGATATTTTGAAATGGTATCGTGGAAGCGGCTGTCAGAGATAGTGGTGTGTGGTGGTTCAGGATCGGATTGGTGTTTCCAATGTTGACGGCTCGAGAAAGATGATCTTTGGAAAGGTTTAAAGTGGTAGCAATCTGCTGGTTTAATTGCTGCAGAGGTAGATATTGATTTAAGACAACAACTGGGCAGCAAAGGATGAGGAAAGACATGTGGGAAGTGTTAGACAATGGTTAAATTTCTAGAAGGCCAGGTGTAAGAAGCGAAAGTCAAGTAGTTGCTTAAAGGAGTGAGTTTGACCAAAGTGGGAGAGTGGCATCGTAGCATATGGGTTCTGTGGTAGGATAGCTGCACACCTTGAGGAAAAGCTTAGAGTGATTTGGGCATTTTAGTGGATGGTGATTAGGTCCACGGACTTAATTTGAAATATTGGCTATTATACGGCGGGATATTGGATGCAATAGAAAAGATTTGCTTGATATGAAGAAGGATGCAATATAACTTTGAATTGGAAGGTATTGTCGTACATTTAGTTGATGTCCATAAGGAGTGAACGGACAGGTACAATTGGTGAATGATAATGGGCTTCCGATGGGTTATTGATGTCATAGTGATTGTACCCCGTGCAGCGACGTTGGAAGATGTCGGTATGTAATTTCCACATGGGGGTTATCCCCTGTGAGCAGGTCAGCGGTCGCGTGGTTGGCGAAGCTTCTGCGAAGGATTTTACTAGCTATCCAGTAAGAGGTCGAATATGTGAATGTTGCTAGAGATTCAGAGTGTTCATTAAGTGCTAACGGAAGGATTTCGAGGAATTTGGCGGGTTAGTCGTGCAAGATCATTTCAACAATGAGGGAAGATTCTTGGTGGGTTCCAGAGTTGTGTAATAGTGGCTTCAAGATAAGTGGGAGAGTCCCATAGCCTACGATTGAGTTGCGTGGTTATCTACTTATGAGGTTTCAGGTTATCGACATACTTGTGAGTTAATACAGCTAAGGGGAAAAAAAACATAAGTGGTAATTTGAGCAGAGGAATTGATAAAGGTGTGCTATATATGGCCTTATTGACTCATGTTCGGGCTTTGGGAAGATTCAAGATTTATGCTTCTTACAGATGTGATTTACAAGGGAAGTGATTCAGTTGGGTGCTTCATTGAGATGGGTGTTCATGGGCTAGCGGAGCCTTGTAGTTGATTATATTCGGGACCAATCCAGAGTTGGTGACTCTCAACAATGGCCCTAGAGTATTCGAAGGTTACAATGTGGTGCCTAAGGATTTCAAACCCGCGGTATGGTTAAGAGTCCAGCTTTTGTAGCAGATTATGATAAGAGGCAAAAAATGTGCTGTGATATTTTCGACTTGAAGAGAAGAATTTGGAAAAAGCTTTTGTAGAGGAATTATCAGGATTGGTGTGCCAACTGAAGATGTGAATGCGCGTGCAAGGAAGGGTATGGAATGGTTCAAGGGTTTGGAGACAATATGGTCTCGTGGAATGGGGTCACTCAGGATGAGCGCGAATCGAGTTGTTATGTGTTGACTGGAGTTATCATTATTTCTAAGGCGAGTTAAAGATGAGTAGAAGAAGTCGGGTCTATTAGCCATGGTTGAGTTGGCATGATGGTGGTAGTGATCAGTACCGCCAGCGCGATTAGATTATGCATGTGATTTGTGGCGGTACGTGCGAGGCTTGACAGCCGCCGTAATTGGTTTTATTAGGGAGTATTCAAGTAATGGCATGTTATGTGTAGGCAGATCCCGGAAAGGCTAGTGGTTTAGACCACTACTTGAGGATTTGCATATTCTACAGTTGTGAGAATTCATTCGCGTGGTGGTATGGTTCTCATGGAATGAGTTAAGTAAGAAGATTTTATATGATGAAGTGTTTTCCTTATTAGTGGTCTAGGAGTTATGATGAAATTCTTGTGCTATCACATATTGACATGTTAGGTGCAGTAAGCGGTAGGAAATTTGGAAGTGAGGATCAAGGTTGCGGTTCAGTGTTGACAAGGATGACACGAGCTCGGATGAGCAGGGAAGGAATTTGAATGTCTGGAGTAAGCTGGTATCGTCTTCAGCGTCACCTGAGATTGGTGTTGTGTAAGAGGCTTTGCATTCTGGTTGCGGATTCTTGATTTGCATTCCAGCCTTAATGCGGCTGGTGGTATGAATGTATAGACTTGTTACCTGGTACGAAAGGTCATGGGGGCGTATCCCACGAGAAGACTGTATAAGTGTGGCATGTAGTCACCTAATTGGTGGAAAATTTAAACCAAGTATGAAGTTTGTGGTAGTAGCGCTAATTTGAGAATTTATGCCTGGAAGGGGCACGGTTCATTTGGTTGCGGACTGTGGAAAGTTCCGGTTATGATGGTTTGTTCTTGTGTGTTATGGAAAAAAGGGGGGGGGGGGGGGGAGGGGTTATAATGAACCTTTGAAAGGTTATTAACCTAATGCAGTGCGATCATAATCGGCTTGAGGTTTGTAGATGGATTTAAATATGAATATGGGCTCTATATCATGCCAGATGTGTTCATTCAGTATAGCGCTCATGATGGAGGAGTATTAGAACATTGGATGTTATTTCGGCAGCTATTTCATGTAATACTATATTGTGCCGTGTGAGTTGAACGGCTTGATAATTTTCTTATGTTTTGAGATTCCGCGTAGTGATGGTGTTATGTGAGCAGGATATCTATTGAGATTCAGATCATATATTGCATCTCAGTTGTGCTTGAGTTGTAGCTTATGGCTCTATATGTCTCCCTAGGGATGGTATTTTGCACTTAGCATTGCTTGTGACTGATATTCAGTATTTTGTAGTAATGAGCAATTTAGCTCGGTGTATATCTCCTTATGTGAATTTTATGTGTGGATCAGGTGGCACACGTCCACGGGTATGTTATTTGGATCGGGTTGCATGCCGCAACAGTGTGATGTTGAGTACGGTTTTCTATATTCTATTTTTGTGTGTTTTTTTTTCCGTTTTCTGAGGAAAGTTCATATTAGTGCATGGGTTGAGTAGTCCCTTCCATAGTTCGTCTTCCTTATGTATCACGTTCGAGTTTGTAGCCTATTGGAAAATTGTGGCATAATATGAGACTTTTGGTCATGTATGGGGTGGCTTACTGCCTGAGTAGTCGTGCTAGGTGAGACAAGGTTATTGGATCTAGGATCAGTGCAATCAGATTAAATGAAGTGTATTAAAGAGCAAATGTCTATTCAGATGGAGGTGATGGCTCTTGTCATGAGTATAGACTCAATGATTTGTTGACTCCGCAGCTGGTTATAAATTTCTACACATCTCTTCCGTCGTGGCGGTATTGCAAAGGGTTAGAACAAGATCTACATGTGTCATGAGGTGCATTGGAGCATCAGATTCGTGGAATTTTGGCTATTGTTATTAGAAGATGTTGTTATGGTTATGTGTGTTATGCATTGCATGGTGTGAATTCAACAAAGGTATGCCATCAAGTATCGATGCATTGTGTAGTGATTGATACAACATTCGTATGTTGGAGGCAGGTCTGGCAGAGAATTCTGGATGTTTGGACTAGGCTATAAGGCTTTTGCCTAAATGAAAGAGGATATCTTTAGATTGGATCGAGCTAAGGTGCTCAACTGAGTGGTGAAAGCATGGGTAGGTGCACGAGGTGTTTAACAGTGATTTTAGGCAACTCCAGCGCAGTTCTTAGCACGTTCACAGACGAACATATGTTTAAGTGGGAGATAATGTAATGACCCGACCAGTCGTTTTGTGCTTTAGCGTGTTCTTCGGTGGTTTAAGGCCATGAGCAGCTTCACTTCAGGTATTATGACTTGTACGCGTGATCGAAATTGAGTTTCAGGAAGTTCGGAGTTGGTTTAGAGAGAAAGTTCTCATTTCGGAAGCTTTAAGTTGGAAAATTGACTAATATCGGATTTTTGGGTAAAAGACCTTAGAATTGGGATTTGAAGGTTCCAGCAGGTTCATATAATGATTTTGGACTTGGCCGTATGTACGGATCGGATTTTGGATGGCCCGGGAGCATTTCGGCGTCTTATGTGAAAGTTAGCTTTGGAAGGATTTCATAAGTTTGGGTTGAAGTGCATTTCAGTGTTATCGATGTCCGTTTGGGATTCCGAGTCTGGGAATAGCTCTGTATGGTGATTCTGGTATTGGGAGCGCGACCGGAAGTAAATTCAGAGGTCCATAGGTCATTTTGGCGTCATTTGGCTAAAGTTAGAAATTTGAAGGTTTTTGAAAAGTTTGACCGGAAGTGGACTCTTTGATATCGGGGCCGGGTTCTGATTCCGAAAGTTGGAGTGGATCTGTAATGTTGAATTTGACTCGTGTGCAAATTTTAAGGTCAATCGGGCGTGATTTGATAGGTTTCGACATCGAATGTAGAAGTTTGAAGTTCTAAAGTTCATTGAGCTTGAATTGGGGTGTGATTCATGATTTTGATGTTGTTTGATGTGATTTGAGGCCTCGAGCAAGTTTGTTTCAGTTTTTGGGACAGGTTGGTGTGATTGGACGGGGTCCCGGGGGCCTCGGGTGTGTTTCGGATTATTTTGGGCTACTTTGGATGTTGATTTACTGATATCAGGTGTTGTTCTTCGCGTTCGCGAGGATCCTCTTGCGTTCCGAAAAAGGATTTAGCTTCTGGGATTTTCTTCTACCTGTTCGCGTAGAGACTCGCGTTCACGAAGAAGGAAATCTCTGTTGCGCAGGTCTGACTTCGGAGGCTCATATCTGACAATCTATAAGGAATTTTGAGATGTAAAAATTAAAGTTGTAGCCCTTTGTATCTAATTTTCAGAAAGGTAAACCATCTAGAATTTGGATTTGTGTAAAAATAGTTATGGCTGGTAAACTATAGGCTGTCTGGGAAGATGAAGAATAAATTTGTGTTGCACAAGGATGACTTTGGAAACTTATATCTCGAAATCTATAAAGAATTAGAAGATAACCAAAACAAGATAGATGTAGATCTTGGAGTCTAGTTTTCATAACATTAAATGATTTGCCATTTAGAATTTTGTGCAAAAGGTTATGACTATTATACTAGAGGCTATCTGAGAAGAGTTTGGAATGGCTTTTCGAGAATTTTTGTTCTTCGCGAACGCAATGGGAGGCCCGCGAACGCGAAGAAGGGTTGCCTGGCAGTGTATAAGTTTGCAAAAGATGGGTTTGGATCATTTCATCTCATTTCCTCCATGGGAGACGACCTAGGGGCGTTTTTGGAGCTCCATCTTCATCATCTATGTCAAGGTAAGTGATTCCCACCTATTGCAAGTTAAATACTTGGATTATATATATATATATATATTAACATGAAAATTCATGAAATATTAGTGAAAATTTGGGTTTTTGGTAGAAAACCTAAAAACTTGGTATTTTTGGATATTGACCATGAATTCCGGCATGGAATTAAGAATAAATTATATATTTGAGTTTGTGATGTTATGGGTAATGTTTATCTTCAAAAGTTTTCGAAATCGGGGCACGTTGGACCGCGGTTGATTTTTATCGACTATTCGATTGTGGTTAGAAATTGTTATAAATTGGATTATAATGAGTATTTGAGTATATATTTATGCGTTTGCACAATTATTGACTAGTCTTGGGGCGTTGTGCATCGATTTGAGTCATCGGAAGGGATTGGAAGCCGGTTATGGAACTTTGGAGCGAGGTAAGTCTCCTTTCTAACCTTGTAAGAGGGAATTGTCCCCACAGGTGAAATAATTAATTATGTGCTACTATTTGTGGGGGCCTACGTACGCACGAAAAGAGTCCATGCGTAGCTACAATTATGCTTATGTCCGGGTAGTCTAGGACCCAAAAGCATGCTTTACTTGCCGTACTTGTAATTTTACTGATAAATTTAAAATGCCTAAATCAATTGAACTTGGCAAATGAATTTCTAAAAAGATTAAACACCATCTTCTTGACCATTAAAAGAGAAATTTTATTTCCTTATGTAATTAAGTTCCTGATGAAGTCTGGATTGACTGTTTGAATGTGTGTATCTATGAGTACTTGCATCGCATGTATGATTCGCGAGCAGGGTAACTCTATTATTTATATTTTGTCCGCATCTCACGTATGATTCAAGAGCGGGGTAATAGATGAATCTATGATTTGCGCTGTTCGCACCGTTCGACCCTCCGACAGTGCACATTTTATTATTTATTTGGATCTGGTCGTACGACCCCGGCATTATTTGCGCATGCTATTTGCTTGGTTCTTTCTATGATTTGAACTGCTTAAATGCCTTGAGATATAAGTTGTTAACTGAAATGACGGAAACTGAAATTAGAATTATGAAAGAAGTGTCACTTCATGTTGTTATCTGTTATTTAATCATGACATTCATGCTTAGCGTCACATTTAATTATATTAATTTGACCTTAGCAAGTGTCAAGTCGACCCCTCGTCACTACCTCTTCGGGGTTAGGCGGGATACTGTCACGACCCAATTTCCCCTCCGTTGGGTATTGTGACGGCACCTAGTCTTAAGGACTAGGTAGGCCTATTATTAATAAACATCAATCATAATATAAGAATCATTTAAGTGCTTTTTGAAATATATCTCTACACATTACACACCTTCCCAAAACTCGGTAAGTACAAGTCATAAGGTTTACAGAAGTTTACACTATCACTCATAAATATCACTGTTCAGAAATAAGTACAACAGTGTATGAACAAAAATAAGACGGTGACTCCGAAAACCGCGAACGTTGTAGCGGTTTTACCTTGAGTCCCCACAACAACAACCGTGCAACTAACTATCGATCGACCGGCTACGTAAAACCTGAAATCTGCACAAAAATGTACAAAAGTGTAGTATGAGCACACCACAGCGGTGCCCAGTAATTATCAAGACTAACCTCGGTGAAGTACTGACGAGGACTAGTCAAGACACCAAATGGTATAATGAACTAACCAAGTATAAATATAGGAATAACGGAAAAACGATATACACATAAAGGCCACACAATATAGCTAACAATACAGTAAATTTGGTAAGGAGAGAAAACAATAAGTATCAGCGGACAACATGAAATAACACCAAAAAAAAGGGTGAATAGAACACAACTAAATCTGGAATGTAAATATACAACAAGGACAAGTAATGACTCAACAACTTCGACCACCTCTACATCAAGTTCGTAGTCATCTACACGAGGTTCCGAACCTCGGACAAATCACCATTCACGGGTCCCAATATCCGAACCCTAACACTTGGCATCTGGTGCCCTCATTCAAGTAATAACTGCACAGACGATTCACGTGCCAATTGAGGTCATTTCCACACATATGGTATGTACAACAAGCGTATCTATACTCGACAACAACAAGTTACCCTTAATCCGATAATAGTGCTTAACTGCGTGTATGCTTGTGCATGTGTCCTAACATAATTCATCCACCAATAAGCATAAGGAAAGAAAAAGGACAACACGTACATCATTTTCTCACAATTTCCACACGAATAAACTCACACAGTAAGTGTACCATTACACAATATCAACAATAAAGAATGCCCCTAGGCCAACACAAGTATCATAAACAAGCCCTGACATAGCCCACCTTGTCTCGCCACATGTGCAATAGTAAAGTATATGCCCGCCTTGTTTCGCCACATGTGCATAAACATGTTCCCACTTTGTTTCGCCACATGTGCATAAACATGTTCCCACCTTGTCTCGCCACATGCGCAAACCCTCAATTTAACATCCCGCCTTATCACGCCGCATGTGCAATATCAATAGTGAACACGGTACATCAGAAACCTCGTGCATATCCCCGTATAAACTACTGCACGGTAGAAAACTTGTGCATCACTACAACAAGTACATAAAAAACAATGGCAACAGTTCAAGATACAATATATACATCGACTCAAGAACCTTCGATCACAAGATAGGCAAAACTAGTTCACAAGAAATAAACATAATAAGGATTGCTAGGCATATTAAGAACCGCTCAACAAGGAAGGAAAATAGCATGTAACTGTCGTACCTAAATGCACGGGTTAACAACAAGGAATCAACACGAATCCGATAACTCTTTGTACGGGCAAGTCAACTAAGGTATAGTCTATCCAAACTTCCTTTAAGGTCGGGTAGTTTCGAGGGTATTCATAATTTCCACTTAAGGACAAGCAACATGAAAATAATCATATCCTTAGTTTAGACCAAACAATTATAAGATGAGATTTTTATAATTACAATTAAAGGTAAGCAACTAAGAAGACATAGCATGATAGTAAAAGGGATAAAATTGTCAGATAAGCCAATTAGGAGTCAAATAGGCAATATGAGTAAATCCAAAAGTAAGAACTCCACATTACGCATGTAAAGATTATACTAGGAAATTAGGAACTCAATCATGTCAAGAACAATTCATACTCAGCGAATATAAGGACCTAAGATTCCTAAAGGGCCAACTTTCCACACATAAGTATGAGCACGCACTCGTCACTTCGCATACACGGACTACAATTAACATAGAAGACTCAATCCTAAGGGGTAATTCCCCCACACAAGGTAGGCAAGATACTTACCTCAAAGATGGACTTCACGGGTGAAAAGGCCTCTGGGCGGCTCAAATCCAACTAGGACAACTTCAAAACACACATAAAACTTATAAAGAACTATTCTAGGTGATAAAGTTTTGATATTTACAAAAATCTAAAAATCGACCAAAAGTCGACCCCCGGGCCCGCACCGGAACCCGACAAATTTTATAAAATCCGAACACCCATTCCAAAATGAGTTCAACCATACAAAAATTACCAAATTCCGATACCATTTCGCCCCTCAAATCATGAAATTTCGTTTTTGGGAATTTCTTCAAAAACCAACATTTTTCCCAACTAAAAACACAATTTAAATGATGAAAACGAAGACTAAATCATGGAATATATTTAATTCTAGGTGAAGAACACTTACCCAATTGAATTTATTGAAAAACCCACACAGAATCGCTCAAATTCGAGCTCTACAAGTCAAAATATGGCGAAAATGGTGTAACCCTCCATTTAAGAATATATTCTGTCTGACCAGATTTTTGTGCATCGCAATCGCCAGAGAAGAGATGCGATCGCGTAGAAGAATAGTTGTTGGTCCAAAATATGCTACACAATCGCTGAAGGGCTTATACGATCGCGTATAAGGGGGTAGGAAGACTTTTGCTATCGCGAAATGAGTCAGGCGAACGCGATGAACAAATGGGCAGGAGGTTATGCGAACTCAGGGAAAATGACACGAACGCAAAGAAGAATTAACCAACAGCCCCCAACCCCTAATTCCTACTATGCGAACGCGAGCGAGGGAATGCGAATGCGAAGAGGAAGAAAGCAGACCATCACGATCGCGGGAGGTTTTGCGCGAACGCGATGAAGAAAAACTGTTAGCCACCAATAAGCCCTTCGCGATCGCGGCTATACCTATACGATCTCATAGAAGGAGACACTAGAAAACAGAAAAACAGTTTAAAATAGGGGAGAAATGTTCTGAAGCCCATCCGAAACACACCCGAGAGCCCGTCTAAACACACAGACAAGCTCCATAACCTAACACAGACTCGCTCAAGGTCTCAAATCACATCGAAACATGAAGAAACTACGAATCGCACCAATAATCGAACTTATGAACTTTCAAATCTTCAAATTTCTAAACTCGTCCCGAAACCTATCAATTCAACCTGGAATGACACCAAATTTTGCAGACAAGTCTCAATTGACATTCCGACCCCGATATCCAAAAAGTCAACTGTGGTCAAACTTCTCCATTTCCCAAACTTCCAATTTTCCAACTTTCGCCGAACTGCCTCAAATTACTCTACAGACCTTCAAACCCAATTCCGGACGCACGCCTAAGTCCAAAATCACCATACGGAGCTGTTGACGTTACCCAAAACTCATTCCGGGGCCATTTAAACAAAAGTCACAATTTCGGTCAAATTCCACCGCTTAAGCTTCCAAAACTAAAATCCTTCTTCCAATTTGACTCCGGATCATCCGGTAACTGAATCCAACCATGCACACATGTCTATGGACACAATGTGTAGCTGTTCAAGACTTTATTTCAGTGAATGGAGCTTAAATTCTCAAAATGATCGATCGGGTCGTTACATTCTCCCCCTCTGAAAACAAACACCCGTCCTCGAGCGTGCCAAGAATCGCCTCAAAGCCTTCAAGTCACTGAATGCACACTTCCATCATACACTCGCGGGTGATCCCACATCACCCCAACCTTAATAAGCCTTAAAGCCAAAACTTCCACCTTTTATTCATTTCCAAAAAGACATGATTCTAAATTCATATCTGGCATCAATCACAACCAGCTACAACAACTCACGCCTACACCCACCAAGTCCGACCACACAATATAGCACACCACACATAG
Source organism: Nicotiana knightiana (assembly GCA_005239525.1). Classification (NCBI taxonomy): domain Eukaryota; kingdom Viridiplantae; phylum Streptophyta; class Magnoliopsida; order Solanales; family Solanaceae; genus Nicotiana; species Nicotiana knightiana. The sequence goes on along the minus strand of MDKJ01117535.1, from coordinate 18,795 downwards.
GCTCATAATAACACTTCTGATCATAATAGCTGCCCAAAAATCAATCCAACACTGGTGATCAACCTTATATCCGAAACAACTCTGTTTTAACCCTCTATAACATAGATAATGATGCAAGAGACACAAAGATCTCATTATTAGACACCCGAATCACCAAGCCACAACTAACACCACCAGGCACACACCCCGCAAGCTAAAACTGAAGAAGCACAGAACGAAAATGACTGAATATGAAAAAGAGAACACATAAGGAAACTATCAAACAAGGCAACAAGCACTACTCTCTATCAGTACTGACCCACAACCGATATAACAAGGAAAGAATGAAAACATATAAAAAAATCATAAGGATCCTATCATGATTAATTTCCACCGCGGTACTCAGCCCGGTCCAAACATATCGAATCACAAAAGATCACGGGGGTCTCGCCCTCAACTCTAAATCACATACCGAAAATATATCATACCAATTGAAATCTCCCACTAATTCATCTCTGCCAATAAAATCGTAACGCTCACTTAACTCTCATCTCGATAGGGTATCAAATCACAGCTCGTAACCAAAGTACTCAGGAAAAATCACATCAAGCCTACCATGACGACAAAAAGGGCTCACTTCTAGTCTCACAACTCTCAATGTTGAATGAAAACAATGATAGACACTAGATAATATTTATAGAATCTCCAAATAGGATCAAACGCAAAAATAAAGTGCAAGGCATGAAACTCGCTCATAAACGAAACAACAAATGAGGAACTCGTCCCAACCAGCAGAGCTATAATGAAGTACAAATGGTGCCCCTCGGTAACAAATCAAAACATACATGTACGATAACATCTAGCGCAACCGCCCCCAGCCTACTATACGAAACACATCAACAGGCCGGGCTCCCCCTCTTGGGCGCCCTCTACTCACCTGAATGCCCTGCTGTGACACACCTTCCTGAATCCTAGGACAATCTCTCACCTTGTGACTGATATCTCCACACTCAAAACAACCTCTCTACTAGCGTGCCTATCGAAACTGTGGAATAAGAGTACTCTGAGACCCATGGTACCTGAAACTCCATGTGAAGCCGGTAATGCAAACTGAACTGGCTGACCCATAAAACCTCTACCGTGTCGTACCCTGCCTCCATAATAGGGACTAGTAGATCTCTCCGGCCTACAAGGCCTCCTCACCTCTCTGCCCTCTCTCTCCTGACCTCATCTGTCCTCCATCTCACAGTCCCGCCTGGCATCTCTCTCATAGTCCCGTCTGTCATCTCTCTCATGATCCAGCATCCCCTCAACTCTGCGAGCCATCCCAACCACTTGCTGAAATGAAACATCCGACTCTAACTCCCGAGCCATGCTGAATCGAATATCATGCCTGAGGCCCTCAATGAATCTACGAACACGCTCTCTAACTATAGCAAACAAAGCAGGCGCGTGTCTGGTCAAATCACCAAATCTGACGGCATACTCCGATACTGAAATTGTGCCCTGGCGCAGCTGCTCAAACTCCACGCGCCAAGCATCCCTGAGGCTATTGAGGGACATACTCTCTCAAGAACATCTTTGAGAACTGACGCCATGTAAGTGAGGCTGACTCGATCGGGCTGCCCAACTCATATGCCCGCCACCACTGATAAGCCGCTCCCCTGAGCTAGAATGTAACGAAAGCTACCCCGCTCGACTCCATAATACCCATAGTACGAAGAATGTGGTGACACTCCTCCAGGAAACCCTAGGCATCATCTATCGCCAATCCACTAAAAGTCGGAGGGTGGTACTTCTTGTACCTCTCAAGTCTAGGTTGTTCTTCCTCAGATGCTGCTGCCCTAACCACAGGCTGAACTGGGACCCCAGGCTGTGCTGCCATGACACCTGGAATCTGACCAAAATGATCTCTCTGCTCTGGAGTGTGGCGGCGAGAGTCTGAACTCCTACCCCGGTCTGTGCTGGTGCACCCAGAATCAATCCTGCCTGAGTCAAGGTACTAATCATACCCTAGAACTGTGCCAAGGTCTTCTGAAATCCGGGTGTAACAACAGGCGCCTCCGGTGCCTGTTCTCCAACTGAAACTGCTGGCGGCTCCTCAATGGTTTCTCTGGTTGGTGTCCTAACTGTGGCATGTGCTCCTAGTCGACCTCTGCCTCTGACCCTAACGACATATGTCTCGGGGGTAACATCATCAGGAACCACAGCTCGTGTCCTCACCATCTCTGAAAGAATGGAATGATAAATTTTAAACTTCAAGATCAATGAACTCGCACGATAGGAATGAAGGAAATGGAATTGTCCTAATAGTTCGGTAGTCTCTCGAAGATAAGTACCGACGTCTCCGTACCGATCCTCAAGACTCTACTAAAATCGCTTATGACTCGTAGCACCTATGAACCTAGAGCTCTGATACCAACTTGTCACGACCCAATTTCCTCTCCGTTGGGTATCATGACGGCACCTAGTCTTAAGGACTAGGTAGGCCTATTATTAATAAACATCAATCATAATATAAGAATCATTTAAGTTCTTTTTGAAATATATCTCTACACATTACACACCTTCCCAAAACTCGGTAAGTACAAGTCATAATCTTTACAGAAGTTTACACTATCACCCCTAAATATCACTATTCAGAAATAAGTACAACAGTGTATTAACAAAAATAAGATGGTGACTCCGAAACCCGCGAACGCTGAAGCAATTTTACCTTGAGTCTCCACAACAGAAACCGCACTGCTAACTATCAATTGGCCGGCTACACAAAACCTTGAATCTGCACAAAAATGTGCAAAAATGTAGTATGAGCACACCACAGCGATGCCTAGTAAGTATCAAGACTAACCTCGGTGAAGTAGTGACGAGGACTAGTCAAGACACCCACTGGTCTAATGAACTAAAAAAGTATAAATATATGAATAATGGAAAAATGATATACACATAAAGGCCATGCAATATAGCCAACAATACAGTAAATTCGGTAAGGAGAGAAAACAACAAGTATCAGAGGACAACATAAAATAACACAAAAAAAGGGTGAATAGAACACAACTAAATCTGGAATGTAAATATGCAACAAGGACAAGTAATGACTCAACAACTTCGACCACCTTTGCATCAAGTTCGTATTCATCTATACGAGGTTCCGAACCTCGGACAAATCACCACTCACGGGTCCTAATATTCGAACCCTAACACTTGGCATCTAGTTCCCTCATTCAAGTAATAACTGCACGGATGACTCACGTGCCAATTGGGGTCATTTCCACACATATGGTAAGTACAACAAGAGTACCTATACTCGACAACAACAAGGAACCCATAATCCGATAATAGTGCTTAACTGCGTGTATGCTTGTGCATGTGTCCTAACATGATTCAACCACCAATAAGAATAAGGAAAGAAAAATAACAACACGTGCATCGTTTTCTCACAATTTCCACACGAATAAACTCACACAGTAAGTGTACCATTACACAATATCAACAACAAAGAATGCCCCCAGGCCAACACAAGTATCACAAACAATCCCTGATATAGCCCACCTTGTCTTGCCACGTGTGCAATAGTAAAGTATATTCCCGCCTTGTTTCGCCACACGTGCATAAACATGTTTCCAACTTGTCTCTCCACATGCGCAAACCCTTAAATTAACATCCCGCCTTATCACGCTGCATGTGCAATATCAATAGAAATCACGGCACGAAAGAAAGCTAGTGCAAATCCCCATATCACCAACCGAACGGCAGAAAAATCGTGCATCACTACAACAAGTACATCAACAACAATGGAAACCATTCAAGATACAATAAATACATCGACTCAAGAATGTTCAATCACAAGATAGGCAAAACTAGTTCACAAGAAACAAACATAATAAGGAATGCTAGGCATATTAAGAACCACTCAACAAGGAAGGAAAATAGCATGTAACACTCGTACCTAAATGCACGGGGTTAACAACAAGGAATCAATAGGAATCATATAACTCTATGTACGGGCAAGTCAACTAAGGTATAGTCTATCCAAACTTCCTTTAAGTTCGGGCCGTTTTGAGGGTATTCATAATTTCCACTTAAGGACAAGCAACATGAAAATAATCATATCCTTAGTTTAGACCAAACAATTATAAGATGAGATTTTTATAATTACAATTAAAGGTAAGCAATTAAGAAGACATAGCATGATAGTAAAAGGGATAAAATTGTCAGATAAGCCAATTAGGAGTCAAATATGCAATATGAGTAAATCCAAAAGTAAGAACTCCACATTACGCATGTAAAGATTATACTAGGAAATTAGGAACTCAATCATGTCAAGAACAATTCATACTCAGCGAATATAAGGACCTAAGATTCCTAAAGGGCCAACTTTCCACACATAAGTATGAGCACGCACTCGTCACTTCGCATACACGGACTACAATCAACATAGAAGACTCAATCCTAAGGGGTAATTCCCCCACACAAGGTAGGCAAGATACTTACCTCAAAGGCGACAACCCGGTACTCTAAAATGGACTTCTCGAGTGAAAACGCCTTCGGACGTCTCAAATCCAACTAGGATAACTTCAAAACACACATAAAACTTATAAGGAACTATTCTGGATGATAAAGTTTCGATCTTTACAAAAATCTAATAATCGATCGCGTATAAGGGGGTAAGCAGGCTTCTATGATCGCGAAATGAGTCACATGAACGCGATGAAGAAACGAGCAGGAGCTTACGCTAATGCGGGCAGGAGCTTATGCGAACGCGAACGCGAACGCGGGGAAAATGAAACGAACACAAAGAAGAATTAACCAACAGCCCCCAGCCCCAAATTTCTACTATGCGAACGCGAGGGAGGGAATGTGAACGCGAACACAAAGAGGAAGAAAGCAGAGAATCGTGATCGCGGGAGGTGTTGCGCTAACGCGATGAAGAAAAACTTTTAGCCACCAATAAGCCCTTCGCGATTGCGGCTATACCTATGTGATCGCATAGAAGGAGACACTCATGTCCCAAATTCCCAACCTTAGGGATCGTTATGGCGCCTAACACCATACTTACTAGCCAAGCCAATGTTAGAGTCCGCTTAACTATTTCCTTTAATTAACCATTTAAACAGAGTAAAACAATTTTAAATTAATACTTAATCTAATGGATTTAAATGAATGATTCACAATAAAAAAAACAATTAAATACACCGATCCATGAACTAATTATATAGATAAATCCAAAAAACTAACCCAGAGTATGGTGTCACAATTCACGAACTACTAAAGAATACAACAAATACTTGGCTGAAAGGAATAATGTAACTGTTCTGAATATAATAAAACATCATTTATGAAAATAGGATAAGACTCTCGGGATCTGTGAATGCCGACAGATATTAATCGTTTCTCCGAATAAATAAATAACTCTAAATATCTCTACAACTGGCCAGTACTTGGATCTGCACAAAAGAGTGCAGAGTGTATGTAATGACCCGACTGGTCGTTTTGAGCTCTAGCGTGTCGTTCAACATTTTGAGGACATGAGCAGCTCTGTTTCAGGTGTTATGACCTTTAGGTGTGGTCGGAAGTTAATTTCGAGAAGTTCAGAGTCAATTGGAAGGAAAATTCTCATTTCAGAAGCCTTATGTTGGACAAATTGACTAAGATTTGGAATTTTGAGTAAACGACCTCGGAATCAGGATCTGAATGTTCCAGCAGGTTCGTATGATGATTTCGGACTTGGACGTATGTTCGGATCGGGCTTGGATGTATGTCCGGATCGGGCTTGGACGTATGTCCAGATCGGGCTTGGACGTATGTCCGGATCGGGCTTGGACGTATGTCCGGATCGGGCTTTGGATAACCCGGGAGCATTTCAGCGTATATTGTGGAAGTCAGCATTTTGAAGAAATTTCCTAAGTTTGGCTTGAAGCGCACTTCAGTGTTATTGATGTCCGTTTTGGATTCCAAGCCTGGGAATAGCTCTGTATGGTGATTCTGGAGTTGGGAGCGCGATCGGAAGTGAATTCGGATGTCCGCAGGTTATTTTGAAGTCATTTGGCTAAAGATAGAAATTTGAAGGTTTTTAAGAAATCCGACCGGAAGTGGAAATTTTGATATCAGGGTCGGAATGGGATTTCGGAAGTTGGAGCAGGTCCGTAATGTCGAATGTGACTTGTGTGCAAAATTTCGGGTCAATCGGACGTGATTTGATAGGTTTCGGCATCGGATGTGGAAGTTTGAAATTTCAAAGTTCATAAAGTTTGAATTCTAGTGCGATTCATGATTTCGGCGTTGTTTGATGTGATTTGAAGCCTCGAGAAAGTCCGTGGGATGTTATGGGACTGAGTCGTGTGATTGGACGGGGTCCCGGGGGCCCAGGTGTGTTTCGGGATTAATTCGGATCATTTCCTTCATGTTTGCTACTGATGTTTATGCTGTTTTGGGGGTTCAATGCTACCGCAGCCCTTGTTATGCGATAGCGTAGAAGGAATTGAAGGGGGGCTGAAGTTGGCTTGTGCGAACGCAGTGGGAGGTCTGTGATCGCGAAGGAGGAAAATGGGAGGCAGTTGGGAATGGCTTGTGCGATCGTGTGGTGTAGAGTGCGATCGCATAATGCAGAGTTTGGGGCAGCATGGTTTGGCCTATACGATTACTGTGGCCTTTATGCGATCACATAAAGGGGCAACGCTGGGCAGATTGTTTTTAAAATGGGATTCCTGGCCATTTCTTCATTATTTCATTTGGTGTGGGCGATATTGAGGAGCTTCAAGAAGGGATTTTCATCAAGCATCATCAGGTAAGTGATTCCTTCTCATTCCAAGTTAAATACAAGGTTTATGCATGGATTGAACATGAAAAATTGTGAAAAATTGGGAATTTTGAAGAAAACCTAGAAAATTTGGTAATTTGGCTTTTAGCCACGAATTGAGCATGAATATTTGACTAAACTGTATATTTGAACTAGTAAAGCTATGGGTAGAGTTTATCTTCGAGAAATTTCGGAATCCGGGCACGTGGGCCCGAGGGCATTTGGTCAATTCACTGAGCGGAGTTGGGAAATTATATAATTTGAATTGTTTCAAATATTAGAGTATATTTTCATTGGTTTGTCGTTATTTGGATAGTTTTGGGGCGTTGTGCATCCTTTGGAGTCGTCGAAAGGGCTTGGGAGCCGGTTATGGAATTTCGGAGCAAGGTAAGTCTCCTTTCTAACCTTGCGAGGGGGAATTTTCCCCATAGGTGAACTAATTAAATATGTGCTACTATTTGTGGGGGCTACGTACGCATGAAGTGACGAGGGTCCGTGCGTAGCTACTATTATGCCATGTCCGGGTAGCCTAGGACCCACTAGCATGCCTTACGTGTTGTACATGTGATCCTGCCAATAATGTTAGACTGATAATGCTATTGAATTGGTAATTTATTTTCCTAAGAAGGCTAGAGTATACGTTTCTTAATCATTTAGAAAGAGAATTGACTCCTCCGTGTATAATGGTATTCCTGATAAGTTTATATTATTGAATATTATTAAACTTGGCAAATGAATTTCGAGAAAAGATTTAAATACTATTTTTTTGTGACCTTTAAAGGAGAAATTGTCATTTACTTGAGTATTTGTTTTCCCGATGTAATCGGGGTGGACTGTTTGATTGTGCATGACTGTGCATGTGACCGCTTCGCAATTTACATTCCGCGAGCGAAATGTTATTTCCCCACTCTCATGGATGTCACACCTCCTTTTTCACTACCCCCGGATTAATGAAGGGTAATGAGGGAGTTTTTCCACTTTAAGTGACATTATTCGATTTTGGGACTTATTATTATTTCAGAGTCGCCACTCGGATTTTTGAGGATGCTCCGGGACACCGTTTTGTTTTAAAAAATCCCAAACCGAGGAAATTTGACTCTGTTTTGATTTGTTTGGGACCAGAAATCCGAGTAAGGAATTCTGTTAACCTGGGAGAAGGTGTTAGGCATTCTCAAGTTCCGTGGTTCTAGCACGATTGCTTAACTATTAATATTTGGCCTGAGTTATCTAATTATTTACATATTTTAAACTATTGTGCATTTAGCCTTTTTAATTTTTAGCCGCTTTTAATATTTATGGATTTATCTTGGAACAAGTGACGATGGCGTGCACTTGTTGTTTTTGGACATATCGTAACCGCGCCACATGAAATGCACCCGCGATTCCAACATGTGATTTTATTATAGTTTGAAGTTAAAGTCGGGGACATGAGTTACCACACCTGAGTGTAGATTATATAGTCAAGACTATGGTCGTGACGGTTTTAAAATGCCTATTTGAGGCGATATTCAATTATTCTCTAAGTTTTTGGATTTTTATCTAAAAGAGGTATTTTTAGCTTATGGGATATGTATATAAACCATTTTTGATATTTATGGGATTATTTTGAAACAAGTCACGATGTCGTACACTTGTCGTTTTTGGACACATCACAACCGCGTCACACGAAATGCACCCGCGATTGCTACGTGTGATTTTATTATTGTTTGGAGTTAGAGTCGGGGGCATGAGTTGCCACACCCGAGTTGAGATTTATGTACCATGACTATGTCACGCGAACTACACTCATAGTCGCGATGATTTATTTATCAATCGCGCCTAAAGTAAGCCACGATGTGAGATTTTGGCCTAATTAATTAAATTAATAGTCTATGTATTTAACTGAATACCAAAGATCCAATTATTTTGCAAGACCAAACAGTGGTCCTCTAATACGAGCAAATCTTCATTCTTATAATTCTAAACGAAGTTCAGCTAAAATGAAATCTTGTTCAACTAATCTATTTTGAACCATACAAAGGAATCTAATGATGGACTAGTGAAACTAATTAATTAATTATCCTACGAATGCAAATTTGATTTTTTTAGAAGATGCATTTAATAATGTAACTAAATCCTAAAAATGCAGTTTAAACCTAAAATGGCACGAAATGAAAAATGTGACAACTTTTTTATGATTTTTTCTATAATTTTAAAGTATTAAACATGCATGAAATGCAACTAAATAAAGAAAAGTTCCTAAAATTCATTAAAAAATATTTTTGATTATTTTTTAGGAGTAATTTTCATGCGGGGCAAAAATTAGGTTTTCACAATGGGAGCAGGCCGTACGCCATAGCGAGATTGAAGGATACATTATGGTTAATATTGTGTGTGCATATGACCGCTTCGCAATTTACATTCCGCGAGCGGAGTGTTATTTTCTCCACTCTCATGGGAGCGGGCCGTACGCCACGACGAGATTGAAAGATGTATTATGGTTCGGGCTGTTCGACCCTTGGCAGTGCACATATATGATTATTATGATGGCTCAGACCGGTTGTCCTTATCCCGTATGCGTATGCTAAATTGTTAATGATTTTATGGATTTTGAAGTGACAAGATATTTGGGGGAAAATGAAGAAGTAATTGTTTATTTAAGATATTTGGGGGAAAAATGAAGAAGTAATTGTTTATTTAAGATATTTGGGGGAAAATGAAGTAATAATTGTTTATTTATCTTCAATATTTATTTGAATTACAGTTATCTTTAATGTTTACTGTTTTTATCATCCTCGTATGCCTATTACAGATATCATATCTTGTTGAGTTATTTTGTTGGACCTTAGTGAGTGTCAAGTTGACTTCTCGTCACTACCTCTCTGAGGTTAGGCGGGATACTTACTGAGTACATGTTGTTTTCGTACTCACGCTACACTTGTTGTGCATTTTGTTGCACAGGTACCTTCAGAGTAATATTGCTGACTTTGAGACTTAGACGAGCTGCATCATTCGGAGACGACCCGCAGTCGGCAGAGTCTTCCTCTATGTATTGTATTTTCATTTTTATTCCTTGTCCAATTTGAAATTTCGGACAAACTTTGTAGAATTTGTAAAATTCTTAGAAAATGCTCATGTACTTGTGTCACCGGGTTCTGGGATGTGTTTGGGATGTATTTTATAAAAGGAAATATTAAACTGTCGTATTTGCTTAGCGGATTTTATTCAGTTATCGTGAAATAAAGTGAAAGGTAGTGATTTCAAAAATGCTAAAACAGGAAATTTAACCTAACCATTTAATGATTGGCTTGCCTGACAGTGGTGTCCGGCGCCATCACGACCTTATGGATTTTGAGTCTTGACAGTGTAGTATCAGTACAACCGACACCATGTACTGAGTAAATGCCGAGCCTAATCTCGACGAAGTTGTGACGAGGCTGTGGCGGGGCTTTAGCAATATATCCTGTGACAATAATATATAAAGTAAGAAGGAAATCTAAACAAATAATTAAGTACTGCAACAACAATAAAATAACTCAGCCGCCTTTTCCCATGCCTCATCTATAACCAATTCTCAAATAATTTCCAAGTTTCCAAGCTTTAACTTTAAATAAAAGTAGTGCCGAAAATATGAAGAATAGTAAAATAAACATTTAAGCCTTTCAAATATTTATCTTCTTTGAAATTCAGCAAAAATATAAATGTCCTCCCTTATTGCTCCTTGTTGCGGCGTGCAACCCGCTCCCATCTGTCCACCCTTATAGTTTCTCCCTAAATATATCACCCTTATTACTCCTGTTACGACGTGCAACCTGATCCCACCTGTCCACCCTTATCACTCCTTGTTGCGGCGTGCAACCGGCTCCCACCAGACATCTCATATCAATTTATTTATAAATTTTACAATTTAGGCCAAGACTTTCCAATATATTTGTCTGAACAATTATAAATAAGAAACTGTATTTTTCTCATAACTTCATCAATATCCTCTCAACCATGAAACCAACAGGAACGTAAATATGTGTGTGAATATATATATATATATATATAAATATATATATATATATATATATATATATAGTCGAACCGCTCAACCGTTTTGTACCACAAGGGAACCAGCTAAAACAACCAATACTCTTTCCAAAATAACCACAACAATTTTTAACAACAAAATAACTTGCCCAAGTAGTCATAGAAACAATAATGAACATAGAACAATTAAGACAAGAATCAATTAAGTTGGGAACGAGAAACATATCATGTTTAACATGCAATTTGGTGGTGCATAGATACTCGTTACCTCACCTATACACCACCACACACATGCATTTCACATAGAAAACAAGTGGGGATTCCTATTCCCTCAAAGTTAAACCAAACACTTACCTCAATTTCGTAGGCCACTCACTGCTCAATTATAGCTTTTCCTTTAGAATCTTGCTCTAACTTGCTCGAATCTAATCATAATTAACTCAATATCATCAATTAATGCTAAAGAAACTAACTTTATTGAAAAACATAATTTTTCCTAAGTTTTCTAAAAAAAAGTAAAAACCTGACCCCAGGCCCGCTTGGTCTAAACTCGGGGTTCGGACCAAATTACGTTCACCCATTCATCCACGAACCCAAATATACAATTAGTTTCAAAATCTGACCTCAATTCGAGGTAAAAATTCAATTTTTACAAAATTCACTGATTCTACCCAAACCCTCAACTTTTACCATGAAAATTCTTAGTTTTTTATTTAAAAGTGATGAAAAACAATAAGGAATTGAAAGAGTGAAGTTTAGAATTGATTACATATGACTTGGGGATGATATTTGGTGAACAAAATCATGCCTAGGGCTGTGTGATTCGAAAATATGAAGAAGAAAGGGTTCTGCCCATTTTGAAATTATTTATATACTACCTGGGCAAATACCCTATGCGTTCGCATGCCTTTGGCCGCGTTCGCATAGGCTTAATACCTCAGGCATGTGCGTTCACGTACTACCCTGTGCGTTCGCATAGGGTAAATCAGTCTCCCCCTCCCCAGGTCCCAACTACTCTATGCGTTCGCATTTGGGGGGAGGGGGTGTGTTCGCATAGAACAAAACGACCCCCCTGCATTTTTACTCTGTGCGTTCACGTTCAAAGGGGTGCGAACGCAATGCACAAAAGTGTTGTGCACTGATAGCAGAAAAACCAGCAATCTTTCAAGTGTAAAAACATCCCGTGGCTTATCCGAAACTCACCCGAGTCCTCGGGGTTCTAAACAAAACATGCACGCAAGTCCAAAAACATCATACGGACTTGCTCGTGCGATCAAATCATGAAAATAACATGTAAAACTATGAATTAAACCTCAAAACTCATCATTTTCATCAAGAACCCTTATAGTTCAAAACTTTTCAACCGGACGTCCGAATCACGTCAAACGAACTCTATTTTTCACCAAATTTCACATTTAACCTTTAAACATCATAACAAACCCGTACCGGGCTCCAGAACCTGAATACGGGTCTGATACCAACTCTTTCAAATATTAATTCTTTTCTTTATTTCATATTTATTTCAGCAAAATAATTTCTTCAAAAATTGATTTCTAAGGCTTGGGACCTCGGAATTCATTTTCTGGCATACGTCCGAGTCCCATATTTTATTGCGGACCTCCCGGGATTGTCGGAACACAGACCCGGGTCCGTTTACTCAAAATATTGACCAAAGTCAACTATAATCAAATTTAAATTCTAGAAATCACTATTTCTCATATTTTCACATAAAAGCTTTCCGGTTTCACGCCCGGACTGCGCACGTAAATCGAGGTATTTAAAATTTGTCTTTTAGGGCTATTAATACTAGAATGGAGTCTAAATTCATAAAATGACCCCTTGGGTCATCATAATCTCCACCTCTAAAACAACGTTCGTCCTCGAACGGACCTAGAAAATTACCTGAAATGGCAAATAAGTGTGGATATCTACTCTGCATGTCTGACTCGGACTCCCAAGTAGATGCCTCAACGTGCTGGCCTCTCCACTGCACTCGAACTGAAGGATAACTCTTAGATCTCAACTAACGAACCTGCCGGTCTAAAATGACTACCGGCTCCTCCTCATAATTCAAGTCTTTGTCCAATTGGACATAGCTGAAATCTAACACGTGGGACGGGTCACCATGATATTTTCGGAGCATAGACACGTTGAATACCGGATGAACTAAGGATAACCCTGGAGGCAATGCAAGTCTGTAAGCTACCTCCCCCACCCTATCAAGAATCTCAAATGGCCTGATATACCTAGGGCTCAACTTACCATTCTTCCCAAATCTCATAACACCCTTCATGGGCGACACACAAAGTAATACTCTCTCTCCAACCATGAATGCTACATCACGAACCTTACGATCGGTATAACTCTTTTGCCTAGACTGAGCTGCACGAAGTCTCTCTTGAATAATCTTGACCTTATCTAAGGCCTCCTGAACTAAGTCTGTACCCAACAACCGAGCCTCTCCTGGCTCAAACCATGCTACTACTGATCTGCACCGTCTACCATATACGCCTCATAAGGAGCTATCTGAATGCTCGAATGATAACTATCATTATAAGAAAACTGCGCTAACGGAAAGAACTAATCCCACGAACCTCCAAAGTCAATAACACAAGCGCAGAGCATATCCTCCAATATCTGAATGGTACGCTCGGACTGCCCGTCAATCTAAGGGTGAACTGCCCGCTAAAAGTGTGAAGTAAACTGCATACTCCTATTAGAAATGATAGACACGGGCACACCATGAAGGTGAACAATCTCCCGGATATATAACTCAGCCAACCGCTCTGAAGTATAAGTACTTGCCACAGGAATGAAATGTGCTGATTTAGTCAGCCTATCCACAATAACCCAAACAGCGTCAAATTTCCTCTGGGTTCGTGGGAGTCCAACAAAAAAGTCCATAGTGATATGCTCCCACTTCCACTCAGGAATCTCTATCCGCTGAAGAAAACCACCAGGTCCTTGATGCTCATACTTTACCTGCTGACAATTTAAGCAACGAGCCACACACGTAATAATGTCCTTCTTAGAACTGTGAGCCTCCTCAAGGATCAACTCACGAAGTCCATCAACATTAGGCACACATAAACGACCCTGCATCCTCAAAAAACTATCATCTCCAACTGTAACCTGCTTGGCATCACCGTGCCAAACTGTGTCCCTAAAGACCGCCAAATGTGGGTCATCATCCTGCCGCTCCCAGATACGGTTAAATAGAGAAGACCGAGCGATTGTACAAGCTAGAACACTGCTGGGCGAAATATCCAACCTCACGAACTGATTAGCCAACATCTGAATGTCTGAAGCCAACAGTCTCTCACCAACTGGGATATACGCAAGGCTGCCCATACTCACCGCCTTTCTACTCAATGCATCGGCCACCACATTGGCCTTCCCTGGGTGATACAATATGGTGACATCATAGTCTTTTAGTAACTCTAACCATCTCCACTGCCTCAAATTTAGATCTTTCTGCTTGAATAAGTACTGGAGACTACGATGGTCAGTAAAAACCTCACATGGCACGCCATAAAGATAGTGCCTCCAAATTTTCAATGCATGGACAATGGCTGCCAACTCTAAGTCATGAAAGGGATTATTCTTCTCATGGACCTTCAGCTGTCGAGATGCATACGCAATCAGCCTGCCATCCTGCATCAACACTGCTCCAAGGCCAACTCGGGAAGCATCACAATACACCGTGAAAGAACCCAAATCTGATGGTAACACCAACACCGGTGCTGAAGTCAAGGTTGTCTTGATCTTCTAAAAGCTCGCCTCGCACTCATCTGACCATTTAAATGGGGCACCTTTCTGAGTCAATTTAGTCATTGGGGTTGCTATGGATGAAAACTTCTCCACAAAATGACGGTAGTAACCCGCCAAACCCAAGAAACTCCTAATCTCCGTTAGCTGTAGTGGGTCTAGGCCAGTCCCTAATTGAATCTATCTTCTTAGGATCAACCTGAATACCCTCAGCTGATACAATATGACCCAAAAAGGCTACTGAATCTAACCAGAACTCACATTTAGAAAACTTGGCATACAATTGATTATCTCTCGAAGTCTGGAGTGCTATACGGAGGTGCTGCTCATGCTCTTCCCAACTGCGGGAGTATATAAGAATGTCATCAATGAACACGATCACGAAAGAGTCCAGGTGGGGCTTGAAACCCGATTCATCAAATCCATAAAGGCTGTTGGAGCATTAGTCAGCCCAAAAAACATAACCAAAAATTCATAATGCCCATACCTCATCCGTAAGGCTGTCTTAGGAACATCGGACGCCCTAATCTTCAGCTCATGATAGCCTGACCTCAAATCAATTTTCGAAAATACTCTAGCACCCTGAAGCTGATCAAGTAGGTCATCAATTCTCGGCAACGAATATTTATTCTTGATAGTAACTTTATTCAGCTGCCGGTAATCTATACACATTCTCATCGACCCATCTTTCTTCTTTACAAACAAAACCGGTGCACCCCAAGGCGGGACACTGGGTCTTATGAAACCCTTACCTAGCAAGTCTTGCAACTGTTCTTTTAATTCTTTCAATTCTAGTGGGGCCATCCGATATGGAGGAATGGAAATGGGCTGAGTGATCGGAGTCACATCAATACAGAAATCAATATCCCTGTCGGGTGGCATACCCGGCAGGTCTGCAGGGAATACCTCAGGAAACTCACGCATGATAGGAACTGACTCTATAGAAGAAACCTCGGCATCAGAATTACGAATATGAGCCAAATAAGTAAAACACCCTTTATCCACTGTGCGGCGAGCCTTAGTATATGAAATTACCCGGCTGGGAGAATGACTAGGAGTCCCTTTCCATTCTAATCGAGGCAACCCAACAATGCTAAACTAACTGTCTTGGCGTGACAGTCTAAGATGGAATAATAGGGCGACAACCAATCCATGCCCAATATAACATCAAAATCAACCATGTCTATAAGTAAAAGATCCACACTAGTTTCAAGACTTCCTATGACTACCACGCATGAACGGTATACTCGATCTACCACGATAGCACCCCCATCGGTGTAGACACATAAACAGGAACACTCAAGGGATTACTGGGCACATTCAAATACGAGGCAAAATAGGATGAAACATACGAGTAAGTAGACCCCGGTTCAAACAAAACTGAAGCAGCTCTATCATAAACTGAGATGATACCTGCAATAACAGCGTCGGAGGACTCTGCCTCAGGCCTAGCCAGAAATGCATATAATCGGGGCTTGGCCCCGCCACCCTGAACCACACCTCTGGTAGGACCTCCACCTATAGCAGGATGACCTCCACCTCTAGCTATCTGTCCTCCACCTCTAACATTCTAGCCTCTACCTCTAACTACCTGACCCCTACCCCTTGCTGGCTGGGTAGGTGGTGCTACAGCTGGTGCCGGAACTATGGCACGAGAACCCTGGTACTGATGTTGATTACTCAGAAACCTCGGACAAGCTCTCCTAATATGCCCATATTCACCACACTCAAAACATCCCTCCTGATATGAGGACTGACCTTGACGAACCGGCTGACCACGATAATAACTCTGCAGAGGAGGTGCTCTAATAGGAGCTAAAGGAGCACTGTAGACTGGTTGAGCAAAAGGAGGCACATAAGAACCACGACCCCCTGAAGTACCATGTGAAACCTGTAGTGCTGAATGGAAAGGCCTGGAAGAATAGCCTCTGCTAAATGAAGTCCTTCCTCCAGATAAGGCACCACTGAAACCACCGGAATGGCGAGGTCTCTTGTCTGACCACTGACCTCCCATCCCAAGAACTGACTCAACCCTCACAGCTATATTAGCTGCATCCTGAAGAGAAATATCGGTTCCTATCTCCTTGGCCATCTGCAACCTGATGGGCTGAGCAAGGCTATCAATAAACCGTCTGACCCTCTCCCTCTCTGTGGGCAATAAAAGAATGGCATGTCTATCCAAATCCACGAAACGAGTCTCATACTGGGTCACTGTCATGCTGCCCTGCTGAAGTCGCTCAAAATGATGACGCTTATGCTCTCGAGAAGTAATAGGCAAGAAATTATCCAAAAAGAGATGAGAGAACTGATCCCAAGTCAGAGCAGGTGATCCAACTGATCTAGTCAACAGAAAGTCCCTCCACCATTTCTTGGCGGAACTAGTCATCTGAAAAGCAGCAAAATCGACCTCATTGGTCTCCAAAATACCCATATTTCGCAACACCTCCTGACAACTATCCAGATATTCCTGAGGGTCCTATGAAGTAGCACCACTGAAGTGAACATGAAATAGCTTAATGAACTTATCCAACCTCCATAAATCATCGGTAGACATAGCTGCCCCATTAACGGGCGGCACTGCTGCAACTGGCTAAATTACCCCAACGGGATTGGCTATTGGGGTCTGAACCTGAGGAGTAGTCTGGACTGGAGTGTGGGTAGCAGGATTCTGGACCCCTCCTCCAGCCCAAGATACGGCTGCTGCAACAGGGAAAGTGCCCATCTGGGCCACACTCTCCATCAAGCCCACTAAATGGACCAAGCATCCTGAAGAATCGGGGTAGCAATAAACCCCTCGGGGACCTAAGTTGGTCCCGCTGGAACAGTCTGAGCTGGAACCCCCTCATTAATCTCAATCTGGGTTTTCGCAGCTGGGGCTACTGCCTGGGCAATGGGCTGAGTTCTGCCCCTGCCTCGGCCTCTGGCGTGGCCTCGACCTCTGCCCCTAGTAGGAGCTGCTGCTGCTGGAGGACCGGAATGCTGGTCAGCGGAAGATGAAGCACATGTTCTTGCCATCTACGAGAGAATAGAAGAATCTAATCAGTATTTGGGATACAAGAATCGAATGATAGAGTAGAAATAAATGGAGTTGTTTCCTAACTCAATAGCCTCCGAAAGATAAGTACAGACGTCTCCGTACCGATCCTTCAGACTCTACTAAGCTTGTTCGTGAATTGTGAGACCTAAGCAACCTAGTGCTCTGATACCAACTTGTCACGACCCAAATTCCCAACCTTAGGGATCGTGATGGCGCCTAACACCACACTTGCTAGGCAAGCCAATGTTAGAGTTCATTTAACTATTTCCTTTAATTAACCATTTAAACAGGATAAAAAAAATTTAAATTAATACTTAATCTAATGGCTTTAAATGAATAATTCACAATAAAAAAACAATTAACTACACCGAGCCACAAACTAATTATATAGATAAATCCAAAAACTACCCCAGAGTCTAGTGTCACAATTCATGAACTACTAAAGAATACTACAAATACTTGGCTGAAAGGAATAATGTAACTGTTATGAATATAATAAAATAGCATTTATGAAAATAGGAGAAGACTCTCGGGATATGCGAACGCCGGCAGATATACCTCGTGTCTCCGAATAAATGAATAGTCGCTCTAAATATCTCTACAGCTGGCCGGTATCTGGATCTACACAAAAGAGTGCAGAGTGTAGTATCAGTACAACCGACCCCATGTACTGAGTAAGTGCCGAGTCTAACCTCGACGAAATAGTGACGAGGCTACGACGGGGCTTTAGCAATATAACCTGTGACAATAATATATAAAGCAAGAAGGAAATCTAAACAAATAATTAAGTACTGCAACAACGATAAAATAACTCAGCTGACTTTTCCCAGGCCTCATCTATAACCAATTCTCAAATAATTTCCAAGTTTCCAAACTTTAACTTTAAATAAAAATAGTGCCAAAAATATGAAGAATAGTAAAATAAACATTTAAGCTTTTCAAATCTTTATTTTCTTTGAAATTCAGTAAAAATATAAATGTCCTCCCTTATTTCTCCTTGTTGCGACGTGCAACCCGCTCCCACCTGTCCACCCTTATTTCTCCTCCCTAAATATATCACCCTTGTTACTCCTGTTACTGCGTGCAACCCGATCCCACCTGTCAACCCTTATCACTCCTTGTTGCAGCGTGCAACCCACTCCCACCAAACATCTCATATCAATTTATTCATAAATTTCACAATTTAGGCCAAGCCTTTCAC
>ML375938.1:0-10709 GCA_005239525.1 Nicotiana knightiana | reverse complement strand
GGTGCACGATTTGGAGTTGGCAGCGATTGTCCATGCTCTTAAGATTTGGAGGCATTACTTGTATGGGGTGTCTTGTGAGGTTTATACAAACCACCGCAGCTTGCAACATTTGTTCAAGCAGAGGGATCTTAATTTGAGGCAGCGCAGGTGGATTGAGTTGCTGAAGTATTACGACATCACCATCATTTATCATCCGGGTAAGGCGAATGTAGTAGCAGATGCCTTGAGCAGGAAGGCGGAGAGTATGGGTAGTTTGGCTTACATTGCAGCGGAGGAGAGACCTCTAGCCTTGGACATTCAGTCCTTGTCTAATCACTTGGTGAGATTATATCTTTCGGAGCCTCGTCGAGTTCTTGCACATGTAGTTGCTCAGTCTTTATTACTGGGGGAGATTAAGGCTCGGCAGTATGATGATCCACGTTTGGTAGAGCTACGGGAGACCGTGGTTGAGGGTAGTGCCAAGGAGGTTTCTATTGGCGAGGATGGTGTTTTAGGACTTCAGGATCGTTTGTGTGTTCCTAATGTTGATAGCTTGAGGCAGAGGATGCTAGAGGAGGCACACAGTTCGCGGTATTCTGTTCATCCTAGTTGAAGATGTATCGTGATCTGAAGCAGCATTTCTGGTGGAGGCGGATAAAGAAAGACATTGTGGAGTATGTGGCTAGGTGTCTTAACTACTAGCAGGTTAAGTATGAGCACCAGAGGCCAGGAGGCCTACTTCAGTAGATGCCCATTCCTGAGTGGAAGTGGGAGCGCATCACTATGGACTTCGTCCCAACCTCGGACCTTGCGGATGTTTGATGCGGTTTGGGTGATTGTGGATAGATTGACCAAATTGGCGCATTTTATTCCTGTGGATACTACTTATACTTCTGAGAGGCTAGCCCAGATTTATATTCAAGAGATAGTCCGGTTGCATGGTGAACCGGTATCCGTTATATCAGATCGAGGTCCTCAGTTCACCTCGCACTTCTGGAGAGCATTGAACAGAGAGATGGGTACTCAGATAAACCTCAGCACAGCATTTCATCCGCAGACTGATGGTCAATCGGAGCGTACATTTCAGATATTGGAGGACATGCTCAGAGAATGTGTGATTGATTTTGGGGGTCAGTAGACCAGTTCTTGCCTTTGGCCGAGTTTGCTTACAATAATAGTTATCAGTCCAGCATTGAGATGGCTCCATTTGAGGATTTATATGGTCGGGGATGTCGTTCTCCTATCGGGTGGTTTGAGCCTGGCGAGGCTAAGTTATATGGCATGGACCTAGTGAGAGATGCCTTGGAGAATGTGGAGTTGATTCAGGAGAAGCTCCGCACAGCACCGTCTAGACAGAAGAGTTACGCGGATCATAGGGCACGTGATGTGTCATTTATGGAGGGAGATACGGTTCTGCTAAAGGTTTCACTGATGAAGGGCAATATAAGATTCGGGAAGAAAGGCAAGTTGAGCCCGAGGTTTATAGGTCCTTTCGAGGTATTGAGACATGTTGGAGAGGTTTCCCACGAGCTTGCTTTACCTCCCATCTTATCAGGAGTCCATTCGGTCTTTCATGTATCCATGCTCCGGAGATATCACGCCGACTTCTCTCACATGGTTGATTTCAGCACTATTCAGTTGGATGAGAGGTTGGGCTACGAGAAGGATCCAGTTGCCATTATTGACAGTCAGGATCGCCAGTTGAGATCCAAGAGAGTTTCTGTGGTGAAGGTCCAGTGGAGGGACCAACCAGTTGAGGAGGCGACTTGGGAGTCTGAGGAGGACATGCGGAGCATATATCCACAGTTATTCAGCACTTCAGGTATGATTTCTAGACCCATTCGAGGATGAATGTTTGTTTAAGAGGTGGAGAATGTAACGACCCGACCGGTCATTTTGCGTATTCGGGCCTCGTTCCCCTAAATAAGACTTTCCGTAGCAGCTTTCAATGATTCATGACTTGCGGGGACGGGTGGTTCGGGATTCGGAAATGTATAGAGTAATATAGGAACACTTGGTTCCTTAAGATTGGCTTTTAAGGCCAATTTGACTTCGGTCAACATACTAAGTAAACGACCTCGAAATCAAGTTTCGCCAATTCCAGTAGCTTTGTATGACGATTTCGGACTTGTGCGTATGCCCGGAATGGGTTTTGGATGACCCGGGAGCATTTCGACTCCAAATAGCGAAAATAGAGTTTCCTTAAGTTCATAATTTGGTTTGGAACGTGTTTTTGTGTTATTGAGTTCCGAACGGAATTCCGAGACAGGGTATAGTTCTGTTATGTCATTTATGATTTTCTTGCAAAATTTGGTGTCATTCTGAGTAGTGTAGGTTGCTTCGGTGCATTGAAATCGAATTTAAGAACTTGAAAATTCTTAAGTTTGATTCTAGGGGTTTTGAGGAGTGATTTTGAGTTTTAGCGTTGTTTTGGGTGTTTCGAAGGCTCTAGCGAGTCTGTACTATGATTTAGGACTTGGTTGTATAATCGTACCGGGGCTCGGGTGGGCCCAGGTGCCTCCCGGACACCAAATGGGGCCAGAAACCAGCAGCTGGTGCACCAGGTCTGGTGTGTCCGCAGGTGCGGTTGCCTAGATCGTAGGTGCGAGACTGCCCCTGCGGTCAAATCCTAGAAGTTGCGACCCATAAGGGAGAAGCCCCAGATCGCAGGTGCGGACCTTTCTCCGCAGGAGCGGGTCCACTGGTGCGGAAACCCCTCTGCATGTACGATCCCTAGTCCCTTTGCCAAATTCCGCAGGTGCAAGACTGTAGGTGGGGTCCTTGAGCCGCAGGTGCAAGGTCACTGAAGGAAGTGAGCCCATTAAATTCGGTACATAACCATTTTTCACCATTTCTTCCACACCATAGGCGATTTTGAGAGCTTTCAAGAGGGTATTCGGCCTAGCTGCTAAGAGGTAAGTAATTTCCATTTAAATGTTGGTTTATTACATCAATCTTAGGTATATTAACACCCAATTAGTGTAAATCAAAGCGGTTAGAGTAGAAAGCTAGGGTTGATGAACTTTAGAGAAATTTACCACTTTTCCACCATGAAATCATACAAAAACTATATATTAATGATCCTTAGGCTATGGGTGAGTGTTTTCTTCGAGTGATTTCGGAATCCGAGCATGTGCGCCCGGGGGTGTATTTTGGGATTTCTTCAAGAATGATGAATTAGCTAAGATAGTAACAGAATTTCATACTTTTGAGTGTATATTAACGTATTTATATAACATTTGACTAGTTTTGAGTCCTCGGGTGTAGAGTTTGGAGTTTCGGGCGCGTTCTTGGTCCGAGAAGTAGGTACGGCACGAGGTGAGCATCCTTTCTAACCTTGTAAGAAGTATTTGTCCCCATAGGTAATTATAAATGATTGAATTGTCCTTATTTGCGGGGGCCTACGCACGCACGAGGTGACGAGAGTTCGTGCGTAGCTGCTACTATGTTATGTCGGGTAGTCTTTAGGACTCAAAAGCATGCTTATATGCCTTACTTGTATCCCTGCATGTATTCCTAGTCGATTATTATCCTTGAACTAGCATGAGAAAATGGGAGGTTACATTAAATCTTGTTGTTTCCATGATTCTTGTTTTTCAAGTGTGGACTCTATATTTTCCTGAATTTCCTGATAATTCTGTGTATGTATACGAGCACCCGTGTCGCATGTATGATTCATGAGCGGGGTAGCCTTATATTATGTCAACCGCGTCGCATGATCGATTCGCGAGTGGGGTAATAGATGCATCTATGGTTCGAGCCGTTCGACCCTTTGGCAGTGCACATTTAATTTTTGCGTCGCTTCGCCCGTACGCCTCGGCATACTATATGCTATGTATTTGACTGAGAGTCTTATTATTATTCACAAATGAATTGTTCTATGTGGAAGGGGACTTTGGACTTTTATTATAGTTGTTATTTGGCACTTGCGGTATGTGGTAGTGCTCATACTTGATATTCCATGTCTGCTTGATTTCCATAATGGCTAATCCTAATTAAATCTGCCTAATCATATTATTGCTAATGACCCTAGTGAGCAATACGTCTACCTCTCGTCACTACTTCTTTGCGTTTAGATGGGATACTTACTGGGTACATATTTGTTTATATGTACTCATGCTACGCTTCTATACTTAATTGTACAGGTTCTGAGGCTGGTGCATCTGGTTATCATACCGTAGCGCGATCGTGATGGTACTTACTGGATTAGACTACACGGTCCCGGAAAATGATCCTTGCCTGCGGAACTGGGCAACATCCCTTAGAGTCGCACATGCGAGGCTGGGACCATAGAAGCGGTCTCGCTGGTGCGGTCGCACCAGATCTGGTGCACCAGCAGTGTTTTAAGGCTGGTTTTTGCCTCGTGCGATGCCTGAATGGCCTCCGAGCCCACCCGAGACCCCGTCCAATAATACCAACAAGTCCTAAATCATAATACAGACTCGCTCGAGCCTTCGGAACGTCCGAAACAACACTAAATATAAAAATCTTTCCCCAAAACCTATTGGATCAAACTTAAGAACTTTGAGTTCTTGAATTCACTTTCAACACGCCGAAACGTACCTATACTACTCGGAATGACACCAAATTTTGAGAGCAAGTCATAAATGACATAACGAAACTATTCCCGCTCTTGGAATTCCATTTGGACCTCGATAATACAAAAACATGTCCCAAACCTCAATTGAACTTCAAGAAATTCTTATTTCACTAGTTGGCGCCGAAACACTCCCGATCATCCAAAATCTGTTCCGAACACACGCCCAGGTCTGAAATCATCATACGAACCTACCGGAACCTTCTAATCTCTATTTCGAGGTCGTTTACCAAAAAAGGTTGACCGAAGTCAAACTTGGCCTTTAAGGCCAACCTTAATGAACTAAGTGTTCCTATACCACTCCAAACTCCTCCAAACCTTGAACCACCTATCCCCGCAAGTCACAAATCTGTATAAGAAACTATAGGAGGTCTCATTTAGGGGCACAGGGTTTTAGAATGCTAAACGACCGTTCAGATCGTTACAACAAAAATCTGAGTTAAACAATAGAAAATGCCAGGAAATGCAATTAAGAGCTACTTCCGAAGCAGCACACAATATTCAGTTTTAAAATAGACACAAACAAACGTATAATTAATGAGAAGTTAGCTACTAATTAGTATCAGTTTGGGGCTCATTGATCTCTATGTAAAAGACTCGACTTTATTTGTTATAATTTTGTTTTTATTGTTGGCATTATTTTTCACTTCACAGGTGACACTTGCTCACTTGTCACTATTCTTTTATTCCAATAGTAGTTCAAATTCATTAGAATCCAGGCAAGAAGCAGAAGTGGACCTCACTCAAGGATATTACAAACTCTTTTGTTTGTTTTATCATTTTCTTTTCTTTTATATATAGAGAGAGCGCGTGTGTAAAAACATATCTAATGATCATTGATAGGTATTTTGGAGAGTGCTCGGACCGTAAATAGAAAAATAATAAGAAGAATATAGGAAGATCTCTAACACATAATGAATGGTAAAGTTGTAACCAAGTTTCCGCTCAATGTGGCTCCCGGTATATTAAAAGATTTAAGAAGATTCATAATTCAAATTGTTGAACTTCGGTAAAAAAATAAATTTGCTGACTTTCCACTTTGAAATCTTACTAAAATTCTTGTTCAATATCATATATGTGCAAATAAACAACCATTGCGATGACCAGGCCTACATCTATTTTCACTAAGAAGACTATGCAATCTCACGCGTTCATACTAGACCATCCAATTAATGAGTAAAACGATTATTATTATTATTATTATTATTAGTATTAGTATTATTATAATTATTATTATTATTATTATTATTAATAATAATGGTATACAACATAGATATGAACTTCTTTAATTCTATGGATTTTGGAGAAACTAGTATAAAAAGTATTAGACTAAAAGAGGTAGATACACCTCAAAATCTTGATCTATTAAATAAATGGACTATCCCTAAGGTAGATACAAAAACTATTTATGATTATGGATGGTTTGATAAACTTTCTTCAAAACAGTTGATAAAAACAACTGAACAATCTTTGGCTCTAAATTCAGAAGAGCAGACTATTTGTTTATTAAATAAACAGGATATTAATTTTTATAAACCATAGTATAATTATATACATATTCGCATGGTTCAAATTGCTTTTAACCCTTTAACTCNAAACCTTTTTAGCAGCCTTAAGAGATGCTAGAAATTTGAATTTTAGACAATCGTTGATGGGTTCAATTGAATCTATTATTGCATATGGTCCAGTTTATTTTAATACACAACCTAATCTTCAATTGCCTCTATTTGATGTTAATATACTTGATGCTTTAACATTAAATATCAAAACGTATGGTTATAATTATGCTCTTGGATCCGAACTTATATGTTTGTCCTATAGAATATATTATAAGTTGTTATCTACGTTGAATCCCAGATGTAAAATTTATGATACTTCTAACCAAACTATTCTGGTGGAAACCAATTTTACAAAGTCTAAGGTCACTACAAGGAGACCTATTAAGTGGAAAGAAATTAATTTCTCAACTACATGGACTTTAAATTCGGTTATATCCCCAAGCCAGGTCACAGATGAAGCTACTAATAGTGAATATTCTCATATTACTCAGAATCCTGATGGTAGGATATGTATCCACTTTCTTGATAAATCTCCTGTTTATAATATAGGCAATCATTTTCAGGTTATAGATCTTTACTTGAAAAATAACATATTTCCCCTATTACTCCTGATGTTCCTATTTATGGTCCAGCAAGAAATAGGACTTTATCTTTGCATACTCTAAGTGATACTTTGAGTGAAAGAATGGTTGAACGGGTAAAGATTGACCCTAAGACAAATTTGTTCAAGTGACTGATAAGTTGTCTGATCTGGAACCTACTCCATCTGATATGGATTTTGACGTTAATGAAACGTCCAACCCAAATGATTTGTAAATTATGATGAGTCATCAAATTGATTTTAGCCCAGGTTTCCTGGCAAGAAAACACATTCAAAGGGAATTTCAAAATGAAAAATGAAACAAGTTTAAAACTTGGTTTTTTGAAGTTTATAACCAAAATGATTTAAATATTTCACAAGAATTTTATGAAACTTGTGCCTTTACATAATAAAATTATTTATTTTGTTCCATGGTTTATAACCACTTATTTACCTTTATATATTAAGGTTATGGAAAGGATTATTAAGGAGAGTAATGGAACTATAACTAAGGCCATTTACTCTCCCNAAAAATTTATTCAAAGTGATGTTGCCCAGATTACTATTAATGAAATAAATAATTTAATTGCTCAAAATAATTATTTGAGTTTGTATGTTAAAGTGTTAGGAGAGCATATTAGTTCTCTTGACAAAAAATTAGATGAATTAATTATTTAATAAAGGATTTTCATAAAATCTCACAAGAGGATATTTCTTCTACTTCTAATAGTAAAACTACTATTAATGTTCCAACGCATATCCAGCATCCTATTGATACCACTGATTTTAAAATGAAATCTTTCAATGATTTAGAAAGTCTTATTGATAAAAAACTTTCTGGTTTAACCACTAAACCACTTGGGTTATCAAATGATATTTCAGAAGTTAATAAAATTGAAAATCAATTTTCTGGAAATAATAATTTGGAAACCTCTGAGGTTAATTCTTGACGGTTTAAATCTAGATATCGCAACCAACAACGTGTTACTAGTAAAGGTGGTTATGCTACTATCCCATCTATGATGACGTATTATTACCTCGTCCAACTCCTCAAGATGTTTTTATAGAAGAAAGATATTGGAATCAGACTAACACTTCATATAGTGGAAATGAGGTGTATGAATGAAATCTTGATGGCCCAACTGAAAGACAGGTCTCAATTATGGTACATCGTATGTTAATGTATTCTTCTACTTGCAGACATACGAATAATAACTCAAACCATGCTACCTGTAAGATGATTATTGCAGGATTTACAGGTCAACTTCGTGGCTGGTGGGATAATTTCCTATCTCCTGAGGTTAAACATGCGGTCACTAGTGCCTCCAAAGAAGAGGTAAAAGTTGAAATGGTCATTGGTGAAGATGGTAAGCCAGTAGAACAAGTTGTTAAACAAGTTAAAGAAGATGCAGTTTATACTTTAGTTCTTACTATTTTAGAACATTTCAATGGAAGACTTTCCAATAAAAATGAGACACTTCGTACCCTTCTAAATAGTCTTAAATGTAGACATTTGGGAGAATTAGGTGGTATAAGGATACTTTCTTAAGTACAGTAATAGATCTACCAGAAAGTACGATAAGTTATTGGAAGACAAAATTTATAGATGGACTTCCCCCATTATTTGCTGAAAGGATTAAGAAGACCCTAAGAGGACATATCTCGGAGATTCCTTATGATAATTACACCTATGGTAAGCTGATAGGCACTTGTACCCAAGAAGGGTTAAGCTTATGCAATGAGTTAAAATTAGCTCAACAGGTGACAAGAAACCAGAAGTCAGAAAAATCCCAATTAGGAGATTTCTGTACCCAATTTGGAATGGAAGGACCTTCCCAAGATAAAGGGAAGAAGAAATATTTTGAGAAGAATGATTCAAGGACTTCTCATAGAAGATATCGTCGTTCAAAACTGTCAAAAGAAAAGTGTGAAGCTAAGAAAGCTCACCGCAAGTCTACCAGATTTGCAAGAAACTTCTCTAAAAGAGAATTAAAGAACATCAAATGTTATAAGTGTGGAAATTATAGACACATTGCTCCCNAAAAGAATTGTTATACAAAATGGTTTAGTTATTTCTAAATCAAAAATGAGTTTATTTCAAACAGATGTCAGGTTTCTCGGACACCAAATCTATCAAGGAAAAATTACTCATATTCAAAGGTCTATTGACTTTGCTTCAAACTTCCTAATGTTATAACAGACAGGACTATGCTACAAAGATTTTTGGGAAGTTTAAATTATATTTTCCCATTTTATAAAAAAATTTCTACAGATTTAGCTCCCTTAGNATGCTTCTAATATTGGCTATGGAGGAATACTTAAACAAGTAAATCCCCATGATAAGCATGAATATCTTATTCGATATCATTCAGGCAAATGGACTGAAGCCCAGCAAAAATATGCGGCTGTGGCACATGAAATGTTATGCATTGTTAAATGCGTTTTAAAATTCCAGGATGATCTTTATAATCAAAAATTTATGATTAAAACAGATGTTCAATATGTTAAATATATGTTTGATAAAGATTTTAAACATGATGGTTCAAAATTAATGTTTGCTAGATGGCAGGCTCAATTAGCTCCTTTTAATTTTGAAATCCTGTATAAAAAGGGAGTTGATAATTCTCTCCCAGATTTTCTATCTAGAGAATACCTGAATAATTGACTATGTCTTATTTTGCAGCCTTCTTTGATGATAAAAAATTAATTATTATCTTAAAGGCAATTCCTTTAAGAAGAGATATTTAAGAAATGATTCTTGAAAAAATAATTATTGCTGTTATACATGAAGAAATGCAAGAATTTCATTTCTCTATACATGATTATGAGGGTGATGATGGTCCTTATTATTTAGATCCAGAAGATTATTTTGGATCAATTGAATTAAATGATATAAATAATTATTTTGACCTCCATTAATATAGTTTGCCAATTTTACAGCATGGGAGGGAGCGACCTTCCCTGGTCACAGATACGCGGCAAAGGTGGATGAAATAGAGGAAGAGGAAGATCAGCCTTTCAATCCTCTCAGAGGTCATCATACGCCTCAAAATTGGCGAAGCATCATCTTCAAAGCCAACTGTAAATCTGGAAGATATTCCAGCAGATAGTCCATTATATGGGCAGCTTAAAGCATATCTGCAAACGAAAGAGCAAGGTTATACCTACGGTTCTTTAATGACAGAAGGTGATACCCAAAAATGCTCTGAAGAAGCATCCACCAAAGAAATTATATTTCTTTCGGAAAACTCTGATATTCAGAGAAGTGATGAACCTTGGAAGATATTTCAAAGGTATTTGATAAAAGGGTTATATTTTCCAGGCGAGTCTTATAAAACTCGATCATATTATGAAGCTATTCTGATTCATACAGGGAGTGCTGAATTTCAGCATTTCACTACAGATCATGAGAAAGAAGTTTATAACTTCTCAAAGATTATTATCAAACAGATTATATCTGTAGAAGAATGGGGAATCTCCACTATGAATGAAAAACAGGTTTGTGTAAACAAAATAAACATGAACCTTACTTATTGGGATTATATCCAAGCTTTTAATAAAGTATTTTATTATAATAATGATAAACATAAGCACACTTGGTTTATAAAAATTTGTGCACAAAATTTTCACCAACCAATTCCTAACTGTTTTATAAACTGGTGAAAATTCCATGGTCCTTCAGTAAAAATTTTGCCATCGAAATATTTAAATTTATACAAAGAATGGGTTAAAGNTGCCATCGAACTAGCGCCAGCCTTGTAGATCTTGGGATAGTAAGCAAGGGGCCTGTCGGAATTATATACATATTGATCTTTAGCGGTTCTAATAGTGGTATGAGGCTGCCATTTTAACTTAAATTCATACGGGATTTACAACACCACTGCTTGCTAATATCAATAGTTTATATTTCGACTGTACCTTCATCTTAAAACCAAGAACTATGATAAAAATCTATCATATTTTGATTAGTCTGGATTCTTTATGACAGACATTT
>ML375933.1:2814-17812 GCA_005239525.1 Nicotiana knightiana | reverse complement strand
TGTCTAGATTCATTCTGACCGTGCCTCTCTCCCGTTTTGATCAAATTGGACTTCCCGTGGCTGATAATTTCGTGGGTTTACTGAACCGTGTCACTTTGTACCGTACCTTTTCAAAGAGTTATTTCTAACTATCGTGCTTTTCCGTGTCCACGTGACTAGCTGAGTTGTCAAAAGATGGCTTACGTGTGAAACTCTTTTTTACCAATACAGAGGTATCCTCCACAGTCATGGTGTAGGGCATACTTTGACACAGTATGCAAGGACCAACAAGTGGACAATAACCTAACAGAATCCTTCAACTCATGGATATTGGAGGCTAGGCATAAGCCAATTATCAGAATGATTAAATACATAAGGGTTAAGGTGATGAATATGTTGAGAGAGCATGAAAGTGAAGTGATGACTTGGACTGAAAATGTAAGTCCGCATACCATGCAATTATATTATCAATTCTTGAAAAGTGCACAAAAATGTATTGTTGATTCTAATAGAAATGATGGTTATGAGGTGAATGAAGGAACTTCTGAAAATCAAAAAGTGAACATCAACCTGAAAAAATGCACTTGCAGAACATGGGACCTCACTGGGATCCCCTGTCCTCATGCTATTAGAGCATTACTGTACAAAAAAGTTAACCCTTTGTCTGAGATTCATTGGTGGTTCACTAAGGAGGCTTATCTATCCACTTAAGCACACAAGTTAGAACCAATTAGAGGAGAGAAATTCTGGAATATAGAGCCTGCTTATGCAATTGAGCCACCCCTACTAGTGAATATGGTTGGTAGGCCTAAAGTGAAGAGGACTAGAGAAAAGAATGAGACAATAAATATGCAAGGGGAGTGGTCTCAATCCAGAAAAGGCAGGGTGATGACTTGTTCCACATGTTGACAACCTAATCATAGGGGATGTCAAAAGGTAACTGGTCTCATTCTGAACTTTATTATGTAACTTCTCTGATTCTGTTCTGTCCTAATTTGTTACTTTATATCTTTGACATCAGCAAAACAAGGGAAATGAGCCACTGGTTGGTAAGAAAACAAAAAAGAGGCCTAGGACATTGGTTGATGAAGATGAGGAGGACACCATGTCCAAATCTCCGGATGCTGCAGGCCTGTCCTTAGAAGAGGAGCTGCAACTTACTGCACCACAAGCCAGTCAGGCCAGTCAAGCCAGCAGCAATTCTGGACCTCAATTCAGATTTATGCCAACACCATCCCTATCTAGGAACCAATCCACCAGCAATGTAGAAGTAGATTTTGACTATCCAGCAGCAGAAAATCCAGACCCACCTATAATGCCACGACGTGTGTCAGAGCCAAAGACCAGACTCCAAAGGAAGTAGCAACTAGACACAACAAGTGGAACGAGGACAATTAACTTTGTTGGTGATGCCAATGGTGTGAGTTTGCCAAAACAACTTCCTTACTCACCCAAAAATCTTACATGGAGAGGAAAGGCTGCCATAACAGGAAACCAACTAGAGAGGCAACGACTAGCCAAGTTGAAGTCAAGGAAGGGAAATGGCAGTTCACAGTTGTAGTCAAGTTCAGAACATGTGACCTTTTTTGGTGTATTGTATGATGTAATTACTACAAGTGACAATACTTTTAAATTAACTATTAGGTCTTTTAACTTAAACTTTTGAATGTGGATGTCATTTTATAACTTGGGTGATATCAATTTTTGGGGTTATAAAGTGACATCCCTTTTGGGATGAAGTTCTGAAATTGTTAATGTTTATGTTAGTGAATGAATGGAATGCTGAATTTTAATGAAGTGATTGCTGAATTTCAGGTTTGAATGAATTTATATTGACTGTCCATATTTCACTGTGGAATGAAGTTATATTGATTGAAGTTAAGTGTCTGAATGAAGTTATATTGAATTCCAGCTATGGAATGAAGTTATACTGACTGTCCATGTTAATGTCCAGCTATGTATTTCACTGTCCATATTTTGAATGAATTTATGTTGTGTTTGAGATAAAGGTAATTATGATACCAAAAAGTAGTATGCTTAAACAACATAAATAAACAACTATGCCAAATTAACACCCAACTAACCAGTAAAAATTAACGCCTAACTAACCAGTACAAATTAACACCCATTACAATGAACATATGCAGAAAAAATATCCACTTTAAGCAACATTAGAATGATCCATTACAATAATCACATCTCCTAAGCAATTCAATTCTTCATTGAAACAACAATGAAACCCAAAAACAGTGCCGATGAACTCAATATAATGATCCACATCTTTGATACTTTCTCTTCCAATGTCGAAACACTAACCACTTGAGAATCGTTTTTAGCTTACATGGCAGCTACTTCTTGCTTCAATTTCTCTATGTCCAACTTAACAACATCCATTGACGACCCCAAAACTCTAATTGCATTCATACGATTATCTAGGAAAACTTCATCTTCCCACAAGAAAAACCGACATGAATAATCCTGTCAATAACATTAAATTACATTTAGAGTACAAAAAATGCTTAAAACATATGCAAAAAATAAAACACCAAACTTTACATCAAAATCAACAAACCTTGGGCGTAGGGCATTTATAAAACTTCCTTCCAGGATTAGAATTAGTTTTCGAAGTTAAGTGGCTAGCTATCATACCACAATGACACTTAATCTGAGAAGAGACGAGAGTGGATGAGCTTCCTTGAGACATTTCAAAATCGAGAAAAGAAGGAGAGAAGATGAGCAAAAATTTACAGAGGAATATGAACCCTAGTGTTTACTCCTATGGTGGTATTGGGGAAGAAGAAGACGAGTTACGGGTTATATTAAGTGGGATTGGGTGGGTTATGTCCAGCATGGCTGTCCAGATGGCATTTTAAATGCTTTGTTGGACAGGCGTTAAAAATTGGGGTATTTTTTTTTACTTTCTTAACGGCAGGCCTTTAAATGGCATGATAGTATAACGAGGGAGAGGAATGTACTATTTACTAAAATAGAGGGGTATATAAGCCCCTTTTCCCTATTTATATTCGACTTATATATAGATCACAGTTTATGGAGCTTGGGGTCAACATACATGCTTCGCCTGTTAGCTTAAAAGGGTTTTTATGAAATTTCACCATTTTACTTGCTTTTAAGCTATTGTACTCATAGCTTTATCACCTATACATGTTTATTAGTTTGCTGAAAGAGCTGCTAACATGTTCCCTTCGACTGAACGAAAGAATTCTTTCACCGCGCTCTACTTCCTTAGGGCGAGGTTCAAACGAGGAAAGGCTTACGGTGGATACCTAGGCACCCAGAGACGAGGAAGGGCGTAGTAATCGACAAAATGCTTCGGGGAGTTGAAAATAAGCATAGATCCGGAGATCCTGATAGAAAATGAATAGGCACGCAAAACAAGTACATGTTCGAGAATCATTAAACAACTCCTTATCAATATCTCGACTCCTTTCGATATGAACAACAATTCAACCGATTTAATTGACTAGTATATAACAAGTATGAAACAAAGAAATATATTGGTACTAGATTGACCCAAAGTCTTTCTATTTATACGTACTTATTTTTTTTCAAAAACTAAATATTCAATTGATAAAAATGGAAGAAAGATGACACGACCTTTTATGACTATTGCTCATTTTGAGCATAAAGCGGTTTATTCCAATCCTTATGAATTGGACCACAACTCACCCGCTGATTCTTCAACATCAGTCGGTCGGACCTCCACTTAGTTTCACTCAAGCTTCATCCTGGTCATGGATAGATCACCCAGGTTCGGGTCCATAAGCAGTGACAATTTCCCTATGAAGACTCGCTTTCTCTACGGCTCCGGTGGGTTCCAGTTTTTGGAATGCTCCAAATTCGACTTGAGCATCTAAATCTAGGTCAATACCTGCAAAAACATCTCTGAACAAGGTTCTAGCACCATGCCAAATGTGTCCGAAGAAGAAGAGCAAAGCAAACGAAGCATGCCCAAAAGTAAACCAACCCCTTGGACTGCTATGAAAAACACCATCTGATTTCAAAGTAGCACGATCTAATTCAAAAATTTCACCCAATTGAGCACGTCTAGCATATTTTTTCACAGTAGCAGGATCACTATAACTGACGCCGTTGAGTTCACCGCCGTAGAACTCAACAGTTACACCTACTTGTTCAACACTATACTTCGATTCTGCCCTTCTAAAAGGAATATCGGCTCTAACAATTCCATCGCCGTCTACCAAAACAACCGGAAATGTTTCAAAAAAAGTAGGCATACGACGTACAAAAAGTTCACGCCCTTTTTTATCTCTAAAGATAGGGTGTCCTAACCATCCAACTGCAATTCCATCCCTGTTATCCATTGAGCATGCTCTGAATAATCCCCCTTTTGCCGGATTATTGCCGATGTAATCATAAAAAGCTAATTTTTCAGGAATTTTAGACCAGGCTTCTGATAAACTTTGATTTTCTGCTAGCCCAGCACTAACTCTTCGATATATTTCTTGCTGGAAGTACCCCTGATCCCATTGGTAACGAGTGGGCCCAAATAATTCAATCGGGGTTGTTGCCGAACCATACCACATAGTTCCGGCAACAACAAAAGCTGCAAAAAAGACAGCAGCGATACTACTGGAAAGGACGGTTTCAATATTTCCCATACGCAATCCTTTGTATAGACGTTGTGGCGGACGGACGCTAAGATGGAATAGGCCCGCTAATATGTCCAATGTTCCTGCTGCAATATGATGAGAGGCTATTCCTCCTGGAACAAAAGCATCAAAACCTTCCACGTCCCACGCTGGATTTATAGGTTCTGAGATAAATAGTCTTTTTTGTGCAATTCTAAATGTGAAGTAAGTCTCTGTATCTTATTAGTGAAATTGAATGCTTGAAATTCAAAAGACCCTCTCTTTTCTTCTTGTCGTGGGTACATNCGGAAATCTGTTTCATGTAGCTTGGCAAGGAAATTTTGAGTCGTGGGTACAGGACCCTTTACATGTAAGACCTATTGCTCATGCAATTTGGGATCCTCATTTTGGTCAACCGGCCGTGGAAGCTTTTACTCGAGGGGGTGCTCTTGGCCCAGTGAATATCGCTTATTCTGGTGTTTATCAGTGGTGGTATACAATCGGTTTACGCACTAATGAAGATCTTTATACTGGCGCTCTTTTTCTATTATTTCTTTCTGCCATATCCTTAATAGCAGGTTGGTTACACCTACAACCGAAATGGAAACCGAGCGTTTCCTGGTTCAAAAATGCCGAATCTCGTCTGAATCATCATTTGTCAGGACTCTTTGGCGTAAGTTCCTTGGCTTGGACAGGGCATTTAGTTCATGTTGCTATTCCTACATCCATAGGGGAGTACGTTCGGTGGAATAATTTCTTAGATATATTACTGCATCCCCAAGGGTTAGGCCCACTTTTTACAGGTCCTATCTCGCATGATAAAGCAAAGAGAAAAGAAAGATAAAGAATAGAAATAATCAAAAGGGGGCACTTTTTCCATTTGACTTTTTTAAAATTTTCCGCTTTCTTGCCTTATTATATTATGGGAGTACAATGTTTATGGATAGTATGTTGCATTGGTTAAAACTTTAAACTTACATCAGTGTGCGGAGGAGCTATTATCGTCCAGCTCCCTAACCTAAAGCGGCACCGGGTTTGGACCGCAGGGAACCATAGCATGGGGGGCGTCTAATCCTTTTGTCGCCGCAAGGCTGGCTAATCGTACGCGATTGCTATAATATATACTTCCTCGACCACTTTAAGGCAGATCGATCTTAAGAAGATCATTGCTTACTCCTCAGTAGCTCATATGAATCTGGTGACTATTGGTATGTTTAGTCGGGCGGCAATCTTTCTCCTGTTACATGAATCCAATTTTCATTTCATCCGGGAAAAGCCATCTATTTTCTAAAAGGAAAATCTAAAAGGAAAAATAGTAAATTATCTATTTTTTTAACACATAAAAGAATCTAGAAATAAATATTCGATCGAACTGTCTTTTTTCCTTATGGAATTCAAATTAGGAGAAATTCAAATGGGGCCCACCTCATTTTACAAGTCACATGTTTTCGAAGCTACCACTTCCTTATTATGTGGACCCCACTTTGGGTCTTTCAATGTCCCACCTAGAGGTCTAGCTCCCCTTTTCATGGGTTTGGATTGCACTTCTTTTTATTTCATTTTAATTTTCCGTACAATTTTTTTTTACTTTTTCTAGTAGAATTAATAGGAAAATGATGATTTAGTTGGAATTGAAAGGCTATAAAGATTTACAAAAAAGGGGTACTATAAAATTAAAGGACACACCTTTACTTGAGGATCAAAATGAAATGATTTTAAATTTTTTAAATTTTAAATGATAAATGAAGATGTTAAAATCATATGAGGTAGTCAAATTATACTCTTTTCATTCTCAGAGAAATAAATGTGTCAACAAATTTGAGATAAATATATCATATGCTACTTTCTCTTTAAGTTTAGAAACGCAACTATTTTGTACTGATTATTTTTCTGTTTTGATATCCTTGTTTCTTGATAAATATTTTTATTTCTGAATTCATCACTCCAAACTGTTTATTCAATCTTTCATCTGAATTCCTTCAAATGTTAATTGTTTTATATACAAGTATTCGAGGTAAAAAATAGAATTTAGAGATTATAATTTCCAATTTTTTTAATAATAAAATTAAATATGTTGCTATTAGGAAGAGATGACTCTATACTTTCACTATAAACGGAATTATACAAAACACTTTGCTTCCTTAGTGATTCGAACGTGCAGTTTCAGGACCGGAAGTGGAAGGTACTTACCACTTGAACAATCTTCTTTTGTCACAGTCCGAGTTCATAGATAGAGAAATATATAATTACATAGCTAGGATACACAATATACTAATTTGGAATACTATATTCAAACTAAACATACTATAAATTTTTAATTTGTTTGTCATTTATAAATGTATAACCTTTGTAAATCATTCTAAAAATGGAGCAGATTGAATGAGTAGCATGTTCATTTATTTGTCAAATCAAGAGTTTGCATAACTTGGATTACACTACTAGCCCGAGTAAAAATTATTTTAGAAAAAACGAACAAGATGCATTTTTTATTGTACAAAAATCTTCTTTTTTATTTTTTATTGAACCGAGAGTTTGTCGGAAACATAATATCTCTACCT
The DNA here is from genome assembly GCA_005239525.1 of Nicotiana knightiana. Taxonomy (NCBI): domain Eukaryota; kingdom Viridiplantae; phylum Streptophyta; class Magnoliopsida; order Solanales; family Solanaceae; genus Nicotiana; species Nicotiana knightiana. The sequence continues at coordinate 10,665 of ML375933.1, read as the reverse complement.
TCTCAAGGTAGGAATAAAATCTACGTATATATTACTCTTCCCAAACTTTACTTATCGAACTACACTTGATTTTTTATTATTGTTGTTGTTGTGTTTACCAACTAAAGGATACACAAAATAGTATTCTTAATTTTCCGTTGATTTCCCTTCTCTTCTGGTGCTTCCTTTTCTCTTTCTTTCACTATTTCCACCAACTGAAAAATAATCCGATTTTGGTTGCTTAGTCAGATAAAATTAATGCTTAATATGCGGCGATTTAATGATATATTTTATATAAGTTGGAGCTACGAGAAAGTTTGTTAGCTTATTGGAGGCTAATCCACCAACTAGTGGATAAAAGACCAAAATCGCTTTGGAAAATTTTCGTTTTTATACCATATAGGAAACTATATTACGAAAAATGTTCATAGTTTGCAAATTACCCGTTATGCTAACAGAATTTCTACAAAATATAAATAATTCATTAAAAACAGAATCATGTTAGTTGTACACTTCCTTACATAGGCGCGCAAATATTGGGGTATTAAGGATTCTTCAAGATTTTTTCAAACGCAAATCACGATACTTTAATTTTCAGTTGTTTCTCTTCAAATTTACGACTCTGTTTTTGCGATACACTTTGTTTCACCATTTTTCTGATTTCACAAATCAAAAGCGACTAAATTAGCTACAATTCTTCTGTAATAAAACGCAATTATGTCGAAAATCTCAATTATGTTTCAACTGAATGGAATTGGGATAGCTATGGGAGATATAGAGAATTTCAGGTCGATGGAATTGTAGTCGGTGAGGATGTGAGTTATAGCCTATTGAATTCTACAATAGCAGAGCATCTAATGATCGATACATCCGAAAAAATAATAGAAATCAAATACATTATCAATGAGCATTGTCCTCCAATGAAAATTAGGAACGATATGGGTGTTCATGTATACATGGAGACGAAAAATGTAAACAAAAGCTTGTGATCATATATGCTATGTATAACAGTTCGCAATTTCAATCTGGAATTGAGTATCACCAATGCAAACACAGTTGCAGGTTTGTGTTGTTATATGGGGATCAAATTTTGGTTGTATATTACTGTCCTACAATTTATCTACAATATGTCTACAAAATAAACTACATGTCAAAGTCTCTATATATATCAGTATTGATTTTTAAAAATATCTACAATTATTCTATAATTAAACTACATATCATTTGAATCTCAATATGAAATACAGGATTCCAATATTTCTACAAATTATCTACAAAATATCTACCAAAAATGTTCATAACAGTATTAAACTTTATTTTCTTGCAGGTTCATCTCGAACACTAAAGTTAATTGATATGCCAACATTTCCGGTGATAGAGGAATATGAAAGTATAATAATAACAGAAAGTACACCAAGTGTTATTGAAGTAGAACAAGTATACCAAGACAAGCAAACAATTTCAAGTGCAATGAAGCATTATTCTGTCATGCACAAGTTCCAATTTAGGGTGAAAAGATCTAGTGCCGGAAGGTATGAACATATGAATGGTCGAAAATCATTATTTTTTTAATTTTGTAGTTTATTTGTAGATTTTTACTTCTTCAGTCTTTTCTTGTGACAGTGTTTATTAATATTGTAGATATTTTATAGTTATTTTGTATATAAATTGTTTATTATAATATTTTATGATACACCAGTTTTTTTTTTAAATCTACATTTTTTATACCAGTCTTTAAATTATTTTTATTTTGTAGCTACTGGTTGATATGTGTTGGTGAAAATTGTACATGGCACTTCAAGGCAACTAACATAAATGATTCTGCAATGTTCAAGGTTGGAAAATTTAACAGCTTGCACACATGCTCTTTGATGGACAATACATTCATACAACGCAAACCTATTTTAGCATGATTATTCCAGAATATGTTGATCCTAAAACAATTTACACACCAAAAGACATACAAACTGATATGTTGTCTGAACACGGCATGAACTTAACATACATGCAAGCTTGGAGAGCAAAGGAAAAGGCTTTGGAGTTTTCGAGAAGTCATCCTGCTGACTCCTACATCAAATTGCCTAGTTATTTGTATATTTTGGAGAAGACTTATCTGGGGTCTGTAGTTAAATTGAAGAAGACCGGCGATGACTGCTTCTTGTATGCATTTGTTGCGATTTGTACGTCAATAAGTGGTTGCGAATATTGTAGGCCAATTGTAGTAGTTGATGGGACCTTCTTAAAGCCACCATACATGGGAATAATGCTAACAACTAGTACAATGGATGCAGCAGGTAAAATGTTGTTATTTTGTAGATATATTGTAGATATATTATCTAGTTATTCTGATTTTTGTAGATATATTGTAGTTTGTATGTATATGTCTTCCTTTACATTTTTTCATGCAGCTTGTTAACTGCTTTTTGCCACATAATGTAAGTACCATATTACCATTGGCATATGTTGTTGTTGATTCAAAAAATGACGCATAATGGAAAGTGGTTTTTTGAGCAATTCAAACATGCATATGGTGAAAAACCAAATATGTGTGTTGTTTCATATCGGAATGAGAGTATCTTGAAGGAAACATTTATTGTTTATCCCGGCATGTTATATTATTCTTGCATGTGGCATATTTGGAGAAATATAAAGGCAAAGTTCAAGAAGGGTCATCTAAAGTTAAGCGAATTGTACTTTGCCACGGCACGATCATACACGCTTGATGAATTTAATGAAAGGATGTCAAAGATTGAAGAGATTGACCCCGCGTGTTAAATTTCTTATACAATATTGGCTATCATAGATGGTCTCGAGTACATGCTACGGTGAACAGAACTTGGACTATGACATCAAACATTGCAGAGTCGTTGAATGCTGTAACAAAAGATGCAAGAGAGCTGTCAATAGTAGAACTATTAGAGTATATGAGGACTCTTCTTGAATGTTGGACTAATGAAAAGTTGGTGAAAGCAAAGGGTACCTTCACATACCTTGGGAAAAAATTCAACAAAGAATTGGAGGACAACAGAACATTGTCGCAGAAGCTTAGAGTAAGATCTGACAATTTATTGTTCAAAATAAAATATTAAAATACAATGTAGATAATTTGTAGATAAATTGTAGATATATTGTATTATAATTGTAGACGATTTGTTTTCTGTTTCTAATGTAATTGTAGGTGAGGGCTTCAACGGATCATATCCATACAGTGATAGATAGTGTGAAGCGCTATATTGTTTGTCTCGAAAACAAGAGATGTAATTGTGGGCAATTCCAGCTTGATGAACTTCCTTGTGCGCATATTTTGGTTGTTTTAAGGCACAGTAATGAGTCTTATGGAAACTATTGTTCACCTTATTACACAAGGGAGACCTATTGCATACTTATGAAATATCAGTAAATTCCCTGCATGATGAAAGCAAATGGAATGTGCCACAACATATAACTGAAGAAGTTGTAAATCCACCTTTAGGTGGGAAAAGACAGCCATGAAGACCTCAAATACAACGATACAAAATATATGATGAAGTAAATTCAAAGAAGTACAAGGTTTCATGTGGCAACTGCGGAGTAGAAGGGCATAACAAAAGATCTTGTAAGAATGCTCCCAAAAAGAAATAAAATTTTATGTAGTAAACAGAGTTTTTCATAAAAATTGTTGATGAGTTCAGGAGAATAGACTTTTGATGTATAATAGTTGAGGTTGTTTTCAACTCTTAATATAGTTAGTTTGAAATTTTTTATAATTTATCTACTAAAAAAACTACATAATCTGGAGTTGACATAATAACTAGATAATAATTCAGTTGGAAAGGATTAATATGCTAAAATAACGTACATCAAGTACTATTTACATTCAACAAATGAATATAAAATCAATAGAATGTATTGTCTGTTTTTTCATTAAAGATTTTGAATTATAATGGATAGTAGTGGCTTGACAGTTTTAGGAGATATGTAGGTGTATTATAGAGATCTATATAAATCTGTAGATCTATGTAAATATACTGTATTTAATTGTATATATGTTGTAGATATAATGTAAATAAATTATATATATTTTGAAGAAANTTAATTGTGTATATATATATATATATATATATATATATATATATATTGTAGATATAATGAAAATAAATCGTATATATTTTGAAGAAATTTTGTAGATATGTTGAAGAAATCTTGTAGATAATTTGTATATAAAGTGGAGGTATTTTGTATATACATGTTTTGTTGTTGCTGGCATGCACTGGTTCTCCGCTAATAAACTGAAATTGTTGATTGTTCTTGTCTTTTGGTTGGTCAGAGTTTTTGGTTGAACTCCCAGCAAACTGAAAGTTTTATATTAGTTAGGATATATATTTTATAGGTGACATAAATAGTTTTGTTAAATGAATAAATTTCAAATATTACCTTTGCATCAACAGTATCATTTCGAATGTTTATCACCTGCAAAACAGCCTTGACTGACTCATTTAGTAGCACTCGAAGGCTACCTAGTTCTTCAAAGACATCTTCCCTAAAAGATGCAAGCTCTAACTCAACCTACATATGTGATGACCTAAGGGGTCATTTTATGAATTTAGACTCCGTTCTAGACTTATTATCCATAAAAAGATTAATTTTAACTACTTCAATTTTCGTGCCCAGCCCGGGCATGAAACCGGAAAGCTTTTATGTGAAAATATAAGAAATAATAATTTTTATCATTACAAAATTTGGTTTTAGTTGACTTGAGTCAACATTTTGAGTAAACGGACTCAAATATGTGTTCCGATGATCCCGGAAGGTCCGCAGTAAAATATGGGACCCGGGCGTATGCCCGGAAATGAATTCCGAGATCCCAAGCCTTAGAAATCAATTTATGAAAGAAATTATTTTGCTGAAATATTTATGAAATAATGAAAAGAATTAATGTTAGAAGTCATTGGTACCGGGGCCGTATTTTGGTTTCGTAGGCCGGTACAGATTTGTTATGCTATTTAGGCCTTGCCTGTGAAATTTGGTTAAAACGGAGTTCGTTTGACATGATTCGGACATCCGGTTGAAAAGTTATGAACTATAAGTGTTCTTGAGGAAAATAATGAGTTTTGAGGTTTAATTCGTTGTTTTATATGTTATTTTCATGATTTGATCACACGAGAAAGTCCGTATGATACTTTTAGACTTGAGTGCATGTTTGATTTAGAGCCCTGAGGGCTCGGGTGAGTTTCAAATAGGTTTGGGTTGTGTTGCGCTCGTTCTTTCTTATGTTTCGACGTCGTTTCTTCAAGCATAAATGATGTCATATTGAACAAATGAGCTCCGATTTATGTTTTGAATAAAGTATTACATCCGTATCATAATTACGGACCTGTAGCAAAAAGAATCATCGAATTTGGACATCGTATGAGGATTTTATGGCCATTTTACCAAGATTGCCCAGATTTTTCAGGTTAATTACGAATTTGCCTCTGACGGCGTATTAAAAACCTGCACTATTTGCAAATCTTAAAATCTACATATCTCCTTCATTATAAGGTCAAATTAAGTGATTCAAAAGCCCAAATTCATTAGAATTTCACAAGGAATCCATTGGACACATAAAAATCGAGTTTAGGGATCGTTTGGAATGAGAAACGAGGCAGAATAGCTGGCAGAAAATATATTAAAAACGGGCAGACCTTTTCCTTCTCCAATTTTTCGAGGTCCCAGCCCTAAAAACGAGTTTTCTTCAACAATCTTCATCCCCAATTCATAGGTAATCAATTCCAAACCTTTTTCTTTTAATTCCTTACTATTTTGCATCACTTTTAAAGCAAAAACAAAGGATTTCCATGGTAAAAATTTAGGATTTGGGTAGAATTAGGGAGTTTTGTAAAAACTGAATTTTTATATCAAATTAAGGTCGGATTTCAAAACTAATAGCATATTTGGGTTCGTGGGTGAATGGGTAAACGTAATTTAGTCCGAACCCCGAGTTTAGACCAAGCGGGCCCGGGGTCGGGTTTTCACTTTTTTTTAGAGAACTTAGGAAAAATTATACTATTCAATAAAGTAAGTTCCTTTAGCATTAGTTAATGATATTAAGTTAATTGTGATTAGATTCGAGCAAGTTAGAGGTGAATTCAAAAGGAAAAGCGATAATTGAGCAGTGAGTGGCCTGCGGAATTGAGGTAAGTGTTTGGTCTAACTTTGACTTGAGGGAATAGGAATCCCCACTTGTTTGCTATGTGAAATGCATGGGCGTGGTGTATAGGTGAGGTGACGAGTATCTATGCACCACCCAATTTGCTTGTTAAGCATGATCCCTTTTCCCGTTCCCAACTTAATTGATTCTTGTCTTAATTGTTCTATGTACATTATTGTTTCTATGACTACTTGGTCTTGTTATTTTATTGTTAGATATTGTTGTAGTTATTTTGAAAAGAGTATTGGTTGTTTTAGCTGGATTCCTTGCGGTACAAAACGGTTAAGCGGATTGGTATTGTTTTTACAAATTATATATATGTATATGTTCCTGTTGGTTCCATTGTTGATAATATTGAGGAAGTGATGAGGAATGCAGTTTAACTGTTTTATGATTGTTGAGGTTTACGTGGTTGTTGGGTTTCAATTGATTGTTGTCAATTGTTGTGGCAAGTGTATTAAAAGTGTTGGTTGTTCTTTTGATTTTTATCATGGTACATAAAGACTAAGCTGGATTGACAGCGTTATGGTGTTTATATATATTCTGGTTGGTTTTATTGTGAAATGATATTGGTTAAAACTTACGAGCTATACGGTTTTCTGTTTGAAATTGTGAAACTAAAGGTATTGTGAAAGGCTTAGCCTGAATTGTCAAAGTCTCATAAACAAACTGATAATATGTCCGGTGGGAGCGGGTTGCACGCCGCAACAAGGAGTGATAAGGGTGGATAGGTGGGATCGGGTTGCACGCTGCAACAGGAACAATAAGGGTGATATATATAGGGAGGAGTAATAAGGGTGGACAGGTGGGATCGGGTTGCACGCCGCAACAAGGAGCGATAAGGGAGGACATTTATATTTTTATTGTTTATAAATTAAAGGCTGGAACACTCATTGTTTTATTGTCATTATTTCAAATTCTGCTCTTTCTATTATTTAAATTGAAACTTGTTTCGTTTTCAATTGTTGAGACATAAATATTGTGAAAGGCTTTGGCTTAAATTGTAAAATCTTTTTTATGAGTACAGAGATGTGATTGTATGGTGGGAGCAGGTTGCACGCCGCAACAAGGAGTGATAAGGGTGGACAGATGGGATCGGGTGCACGCCGCAATAGGAGTAATAAGGGTGATATATTTATAGGGAGGAGCAATAAGGGTGGACAGGTGGGAACGGGTTGCACGCCGCAACAAGGAGCGATAAGGGAGGACATTTATATTTTTATTGATTTTTTAAAGAAAAACAAAGATTTGAAAACTTACTATTTTATATTACTATTTTTCATATTTTAGCACTACTTTTATCTAAAGTCAAAGTTTGGAACCTTGAAAATTATTTGAGAGTTGGTTATAGCTGAGGCCTGGAAAAGGCGGCTGAGTTATTTCATTGTTATTGCAGTACTTAATTATTTGTTTAGATTTCCTTCTTGCTTTATATTTATTGTCTCAGTTACATTTTTCTTGTTCGTGTAGAATTGTTTTATTGCGTTATAGTATATATTATTGTCAGTGTTTATATGTTGTTAATGCACCGCCGTAGCCTCGTCACTACTTCATCGAGGTTAGGCTCGACACTTACTCAGTACATGGGGTCGGTTGTACTGATACTACACTCTGCACTCTTTTGTGCAGATCCAGGTATCGACCAGCAGTAGAGATATTTAGAGCGGCTATTCATTTACTCGAAGACAGAAGGTATATCTGTC
>ML375932.1:605-63697 GCA_005239525.1 Nicotiana knightiana | reverse complement strand
TCACTTGAGGACCTCAAAGGAGGAAATGTTTCCTTTGGAAATGGAAAGAAAGGTGAAATCATTGGGGTTGGTAAGGTAGGTAAGTATGACAATCGTTCCATTGAGAATGTCTACCTAATAGATCGCTTGAAATTTATAATAATCAGTGTGTCACAACTGTGTGACAGAGGTAACTTGGTAGCATTCACCTCTGCAAAATGTTTTGTAATAAATCTTATCACTGACAAGATTGTTTTGCAGGGAAAAAGAGTGAGCAATATATACATCATAGATGTGTCCTCACTTTCAAAAAATGAATTAACATGCTTAAGTGTGCTGGACAATGATCCCCTCATTTGGCATAAGAGGACTTCGACATGCAAGTCTGAGTCAACTTAACAAACTAGTCTCTAAGGACTTAGTGATAGGTCTGCCTAACATTAAGTTCAAGGAAGACAAATTTTGTGAGGCTTGTGCAAGGGGGAAGCTGGTAGGATCCTCTTTCAAAAGCAAGAAAGTGGTAAGTACCACCATATCGATGGAACTGGTCCATATGGATCTTTGTGGTCCTATGAGAACCTTAAGCAGATGTGGTAAAAGATATGTGATGGTGATTGTTGATGATTATTCTAGATTTACCTGGACATTGTTTCTAACATCTAAAGATGAGGCATTCGACATGTTTACTTCATTTGTTAGAAAAATTAAAAAAAATTAGAAAATCAAATTGCATCAATGAGGTCTGATCATGGCACTGAATTTGAAAATGCTAAATTTGATGAATTTTGTGATGAGCATGGAATATATCACAACTTTTCTGCCCCTAGAACTCCACTTGAAGAATAGGACACTTGAAGATATGGCTAAGACTATGCTTCTTTCTAGTAAATTACCTCATAGCTTCTGGAGAGAAGCTATTAATACCGAATGTTATATCATAAATAGGTGCATGACTAGACCACTTGTAGAGAAGACTCCATATGAGTTACTTAAAGGGAGAAAGCCCATATATCCCACCTTAGGGCTTTTGGTTGCAAGTGCTTTCTGCACAACAATGGTAAAGACTCCCTAAGTAAGTTTGATCCCAGAAGTGATGAGGGAGTATTCTTGAGATATTATTCACATATTAAGGCTTATAAACTCTATAACAAAAGAATTATGTGTGTTGAAGAAAGTGTGCATGTAATTTTTTATGAAATTAACATTCTTTTTGAGAGACAGGAACAAGAGGATGAAGAAATTGGGCTGGTCAGAAAATCAGTCCAAACTGGAGCAACACTGGAGGAAGGAACACGTGATGGAACAGGTTCATCGCTCCTTGGAAACATGACAGGGGGAACTGAACAAATTAATTCCAAACCTTATTGGAACCTGCACCTGATCTTGTTCCACAACAACAAGGCACTGAAGGAACTTCAAGGAGTAACCAGTTGGTTGTGAAACCATACAAATATCAAAGTTCTCACCATATTGAGAACATTATCACTGATCCAACCTTTGGAATCAAAACCAAATCCTCTTTGAAGAATCTGTGTGCTTTTGATGCTTTCCTATCTCTATTGAACCTAAAAATATTGTTGAGGCTTTGCAGGAAGCAGACTGGGTGAATGCAATGCAAGATGAACTCAACCAATTTGAAAGAAGTCAAGTTTGGCATCTGGTACCAAGACCCTTGGATAGATCATTAATTGGCACAAAATGGGTCTTTAGAAATAAACTTGTTGAAGATGGAACGGTTACAAGAAACAAGGCAAGATTGGTGGTTCAACGATACAGTCAGGAAGAAGGCATAGACTATGATGAAACCTTTGCTCCAGTGGCAAGACTGGAAGCAATAAGACTTCTCATAGCCTTTTCTTCTTACATGGAACTCACCCTTCACCAGATGGATATCAAGAGTACCTTCCTAAATGGCTATCTAAAGGAAGAGGTCTTCGTCAATAAACCTCCAGGGTTTGAGAACAAGGAGAATCCTGATCATGTGTACAAACTTGACAAAGCACAGTATGGACTCAAGCAAGCTCCCAGAGCATGGTATGAAAGGTTATCAAAATTCTTGCTTGAGCATGACTACAAGACAGGTAAAATTGATATTACTTTATGCTTAAAGGAAAAAGGTAAATATCTCTTGGTAGTTCAGATATATGTAGATGACATAATCTTTGGAGAAACTACTGAAAAGCTAAGTAAAGAATTTGCTAAACTAATGGGGAGTGAATTTGAAATGAGCATGATCGGTGAGCTTAATTTCTTTTTGGGCTTACAAATTAAACAAAATTCAAATGGAACTATGATCCATCAACAAAAGTATGTGAAAGAGTTGCTTAAAAGGTTTAAAATGGAAGATTCCAAAGAAATTGACACTCCTATTGCAACAGCCACAAAACTAGATGTAGATGAACCTGGTTCATCTATTGATCAAAAGTTTTATAGGGGAATGATTGGTTCATTGTTGTATCTTACAGCCAGCAGACCTGACATTGTTTTCAGCTTAGGACTTTGTGCAAGATTTCAGGCTAATCCAAAGGAATCCTACTTAACTACTGCGAAGAGAATCTTGAGATACCTAAAAGGCACCACTGATCTCTGCCTTTGGTATCCAAAAGGTAGTAACTTCAATCTTGTGGGATATGCTGATGCTGACTATGCAGGTTTTCTAGTGGATAGAAAGAGCACCTCAGGTATGGCACATTTTCTGGGGTCATGTCTCGTGTCTTGGGCCACTAAAAAGCAAAATTTTGTGGCTCTATCTACTGTTGAGGCTGATTATGTGGCTGCAACCTCATTTTGTGCTCAACTACTGTGGATTAAACAACAATTGACAGATTTTAGAATTGATGTTGGATGCATCCCTATCCTTTGTGATTACACCAGTGCTATAAGTATGGCAAAGAACCTTGTTCATCATAAAAAGACTAAGCACATAGATTTTAGACATCATTTTTAAGGGATAATTATGAGAAATGATTGATCTTTATTGAATTTAGGGGTAGTTGTGAGCATGTGATTTTTCACCTACTAAATGCTCCTACAAAATTCGATAAATAAATAAATTTCTTAGATTTTTGTTGGATTTCAGTGCTATTTGTGAATTATTTGCATTACATGAGCATAGTTCATCTTTTATAAATTTATAAAGTGATAAATTACAACAAAAACTTTATAAAATTTCACTATTTGACATAATTGGGGCTTTGGTAATTAGTTGCATGATTTAATCATTTTTCTAAGAAAATTACGAAATTTGTTCTTTAAATAACTATGGGTATTAAACTAATTAACTCATTAATTCACATATAATTAGATGAAATTAGTTTAAGACTAATTAGTACATTATTATAATTTATTTAGGTGATTAATTAACCTAAGTATTTAAAAAAAGGGGACTAAAATCGGACCCAAGCCCAATTTATTCTTTAAACACTACTTAAATACCCCAGGACCAAACCCCTCTCTATACACTCAAACGACCCAGCCCAAATCCCATAACCCATCCGGCCGCCCTACACTACCCAAACGACATCGTTTAATTAAGAATCAATCCCAGCCATTGGTTGAGTTAGATCAGACGGTCTGGAACTGGCTTGCCCTAATCTATTATGTCAAAAAGCCTCCCCCTATCAAACCAGAAGTCTCACACACACCCCCCATGTCCGTCTCTCTCTCTCTTCTCTCTAAAGCCTCAAACCCTAGCCGCCATCCTCCGTCGATCGGAAATCGCCTCCGGCGGCGGAGATTCTCCAATCGACCCCAAAATTATACCAGATGATCCCCATGACCTCCCCAACCACCTCCCACTATCAATTTCACCAAAAACCCATCCAATCTCACTAAATTTCAAATCTGAAAACTTGAAACCCTAACCTTTCTTCTACAAGACGACTCGAAGACTTTTAATGGCTCTAACCTACACGGATCGATAGCTCCCAACGTGGCCTATTGATTTCTGTGGGTTTGAGTCATTTTCAAACCCCGCCAGAATCCGTCAAACACCCCACTGGTATTCCCCCTTTCCTTTTTTGTCTATTTGTTGTCTTTCAAATAGAAGCATATAGGAATCACTATTTTTTATCCATGTTGTCATATTCTGCTTTCATCCATGTTAATCACTATTCCGTATATGTTTTGTGTTAATTAGCTTAAGCTCTACATGCATACTCTGATTTTGTGTTTAGGTTAATTTGTTCTTGTCAAATAATATCTAGGTTCCTTTGATAATCATGCCTTCTTAGTATAATTTAATATAGGTTAATCAGTTATTTCGTTTTAGGTGTCAGATTGTTTTGGTATTGTTATTTTCTGCCCTAAACGTGATTGTCCACTTGTGATTAATCACTCCCTTATCTGCTTAATTGTTTTAGTCATTAGGGTAGTCTATTAATCGATTAAGGTATTTATTAATTAGGTGATGAAGAGGTAATTGTACTCGACTAATTAAGTGTACCTTGAAACTAAAATAATTAACAATATAATCAGAGAACCTAAATTAATTGACTTAAGCTAATTATCTAACCTAATTAGGCGTCTAATTTCATTAAAGGATTAGTTTCTTCATATGATTAACTAAGTTAGAATTAGCCAACACTTACAATTAACCTAATTCCTATATAAGTTTGAAAAATCAGTTTAAAATAAACTAATTAGGAATTAAGCACCCTCAATTAGCTAAGTCATAATTCCTAGTTAAGATACTCAATTAGTATTTAATTAACCAAAGTAAACTGTAAGATCAATTAACCTAAGTCTAAGGACTTTGAACTAATTAATATAAGTTAATCAATGACTAATAAACTCTAGGCACTTAATCAATTAACCTTTAACTAGTTTAACTCAACCCTAGTTAAGAACAACTAATAGTTGACTAAAGAACATAACTAGGGTTAACTAACCAAAGTTCAAGTAATAAACCAAGTGAGCTTAACCCTGATTACCCAATGGTAAATCCAGGGACTCCAACGGGTACATTAGGTAATGTAGACTTAGGAAATCAGAATTCTAAGGGTAAAAGGGTCTTTTGATAGGTAAGAATGTTCTAGAATAGGGGCAGTTGTCCCAAACATAAGGTTAACAACTGGCCTATGTACTATTTTCAGCCTTTTGGATTGGGAATATTCCAAAGGATATCCCATTCCCAAATATCCTATAAATAGACCCCCTCCCTTTAGCCTAGGGGAGAACGTTTTTTGACAATCTGAAAAGAAAAACACTCTCTTCTAGCTGCTGAAGCATTCTGAAAAATACAGAAATACCCTCCATTCGAAAACAAAAAGTTTTTTTTTCTTTCAAGAAAGAGTATTATTAAAAAGGAAAGTCTGATCTCTTTTTTGAAAACAAGCTCAAAAATAGATGGCCTAGTTCACCCCCTATCTTCCCTCTTTTGATTCTGATTTCTGGGAGTTTTTCCTTCAAGTATTCGTATTCAAGATTTCTGGGTTAATTCTTGCTGGGCTTCTTGGGTCTTTTCCTTGGTTTTCTTTTTTTGTTGCTGCTGAATCCTCTTTCTTCTTGCTTATTTTGGCCCATACTTGACCTTTATTTGGTCAAGTATTTTGTTATTTTTCTCTTCAAAAGGTATGTAACAGCTTACTTGTAATGAACTTTCAGATCTGAATTTCTATTCCCTATGGTTGTGCAAATCTGTAATTACAATTAAAGTTTCCTTCCTTCATGTTTGCATGACAGCCTGAATTCCAAACTTTCCTTTGGTATCTGTTTAATACTGCTTGATTCTTGTTGATTTTAGACTATGAATATATGGGTGTTGTGTTGCTAATAAGTTGAATGTTTGCTTGTTGCTTGCCTCTGTTTTCTATTGAGAAAATTTGTACTAGGATAGATGAATTTGACCTTCTAATGGTCAAATTCACCCCACAATAGTGCATAAACAGTAGCATGTCCCTGAAGTTACCTCTGTTAGGCTATAAAATAAGTAGTCAAAAGGCCTCCTAGAGTAATGAATCTGAATCTCCTAAAATGATCAGATTATGTCTCTATAAAAGCCTAAAAAGTTAAAATTACGGTATAATTGTCAAGAGGAACAAAAGATGAGATCTATGGAGTTGAATCTGACCCTTTTTATGGCCAGATTTAGCCCGTAAAAGGTCTGAATATGCTTTGTTCTTCTAAGAGCATCATTAAGGATTGAATCTAACCTCCTTCATGATTAGATTTATCTTTTGACAATACTCAAAGGTATATCCTCAACACTGTCCAAATAGTAAAGTGTTGGACTTATAATCTTAGAATAATGATAAAAGATGCTCTTATTTGTGGTCCTTGTTCATTGAAGAGACTCAGTTGCAGGTCTCCAAATATCTTTAGACGTAGGTTAATGTTGGCATTATGGGATTAAAATCTGACATATTCATGGTCAGGGTTACACCAAGAGAATGCATAAATAATTATGTTTTGTTAGTGTAGCTTAGCATAGCATTCTCATGTTTAAACTTGACCTCCTTTCATGGTCCTGTTTGGTATGGTGGGTGCTCAACACTTAATTAGTTTGTGTTTTCTATATATTACAAAAAGAGGGCTGCAAATGTATAGTACGAAGAATCCAGATGTGGAGCAGCTATTTAGGATTTCCATTTTTAGTTTTTCCTTGATATTCATAAAAAATGTATTTCACATAAGCTGTATTTTTGCTTCAGAAAACTGTAATTCGTTCATTTATGCATTTTGGAATGTTGTAATTTAAGGGACTGGACTGTATATTCATTCTTCAGCCTTTCAGTTTATAGTATCCAAACAAAATTTTGAGGCGATTTTCCTGGAACTTTGAATCTGTTTTGCTATAAAAAGTAGTTCGAGGATAAAAATAGGTGTTTAATCGAAAAAAGGAATTGGTATTCAAATCAGTCCACATGAAACCTTTCGTAAACATTTATTGGATTTTCAGAAGTGGTTATTTCAAAATTCAGTTGTTTCAATATAAGTGGATATTAGTAGATTATTTTTAGTTCATGTAGTATTCTGTTATATTTTCTGAAATCGATGTATGAACACTTTTGAACCTTGAAGCATGTGATTAGACTATCTAAAAATTGATAAGAACTGTTAATTTAGAATTGGTAAAACTGCATGTGTTATGTTCTTCATTAGAAATTACAAAGTTCCAGAAAAATAAAGTAATTTTGGCTTACCAATTTGAAGCGAGACCAGTAGATAATGTATTTATATGTCTATAATTCTTATAGGGGTATGTATATCTACACGAATGAGGTGCATCTTGATTAACACATTTTCTATCATTTACCAAACTAGAAAGTGAAGACCTTTAAGATTTGATTAAGAATTGAATTTCCTGACCGGTAGTCTTCTTACAAAAATAGCCAAACTAGGATGGCCTAAAGTGATTAATTGGGGCTAAAATGTGGCCATAGCCCAAGTATCTTGTCATTTAGGCTAGTGAACTTAATTTTAGATAATCCTCTACATATCCTTTAGGTAGAAAAGTATTCCTTTAGTTTGAAATTTAGTAAGTAATCGAAAATTACTCCAAACAACCATAACCTACACCCGGGAGTGGCAACTCAAGCCCCCGCCCCTCAACTCCAAACATTAACAAAATGTACTTAGCAACCATGTGTGCATTTCATATGACGTGTTTGCCATGTGTTCAAAATAAACAAGTGCACGCCATCGTGACTTGTCTAAGATAAATCCATAAACGTCCTAATTGATCTTGAACCTTAATGCTCCTTCAAATAGAAAACACAAAGAATAATCGAACATCACCTCAAATAGGCACTATAAAACCGTCACGACCATAGTCTTGACTACGTAATCTACACTCGGGTGCGACAACTCATGTCTCCGTCTTCAACTTCAAATTATAATAACTCACATGTTGTAATCGTGGGTGCATTTCATGTGGCGCGGTTATAATGTATCCAAAAACAAACAAGTGCACGCCATCGTGACTTGTTTCAAGATAAATCCATAAATATTAAAAGCGGCTAAAACTTAAAAAGGCTAAATGCACAATAGGCTAAAATATGTAAATAATTAGATAATTAGGCCAAATATCAATAGTTAAGCGACCGTGCTAGAACCACGGAATTCGGGAGTGCCTAGCACCTTCTCCCGGGTTAACAGAATTCCTTACTCGGATTTCTGGTCGCAGACAACTTAAAACAAAGTCAAAATTTCCTCGGTTTGGGATTTTAAAATAAAACGGTGCCCCAGAACATCGTCAAAAATCCGGGTGGTGACTCCGAAAACTAAAATAAATCCCAAATTCGAATAATGTCAGTTTAATTGGAAAAACTCCCTTATTACCCTTCATTAATCCGGGTAGTGAAAAAGGAGGTGTGACAGCTCTGGCGACTCTGCTGGGGAACGAACCCAGAATCTCTTGTTCAGGGTTTTCCAGCTTATACAAATGTTAGTTTTTGGCTTTCCTTATCTGATTTTACGTGTTTAAACCTGACGTGCTAATTGCCATATTTACCGCTTTGATATTTATCTGAATTGCATATAAAGTGTGCTGAAACCCTTCTTCTCTCTGAGTATTCTAAATCATCTGGGAAGTGTGCACTTTGTGTGACTTCTTTTCTGTTAGAGTCATCCAAATTTTAGAACGAGGTACGGACAAGTTGCAAAGCCGGTGAAGCTTCTGTATTCCCAGTACACTGCCCCGACCTCGGCTCGAGCTGTCCGCTCGGGTAAGACTTGTCTAGAACAAAACCCCAGGATATAAACCTAGTATAACATAGCCTCATGCCGAATCCCTAGTAGGAATGCTTATTTGCATCATGTGCATTTGACTTAGGGGACTCAACACAGGGGTTGAGTCCGTCTAGGACAGGTGTACCCGAAATAAAAGACTATCCTGATGCATCTTACCTGCTATGTATGCATTTATTTATTTCGGCTTGTGTGTTGACCGGCTAAAAATAAAAACAAATAGAAAAACCAAGAGTGAGGTAGAATAGAAGATTTACCTTGAAATATCCCGAAACTCTGCCAAAATTTTCTGAAAATGAAGAAGGAAAATAATATTCCAAAACAAAGTGAGTAGATGTATATTTTTTAATCAGTCAAGATTTTTCCAAACTATGCTTTGTTTGATTCTCACCGGTGTGGGATACGTAGGCAACCCTCATCGGGTCCAACCTTATTTTCTTCAAAAGACATGGTCCTAAATAAATTAGGTGACACCATTCTTGCATAAATAGCTAAGTCGCCCAAACGAGGCGCCAGAAGGCTATTTTTGCAAATATAGCCACATACGGTCTTTTCCAAATTTTGACCCAATTAGCGAGTACAACCCTAAAACATCCTACTCGAAGTATTGAAGGGTCGTATTTGCAAAGATGATCCATCTTTTTTATCATAACATTTTTTCGCATTCGGTCAAAATTTTTGTGGTTTTTAATCAGAACAAATGTGCAGGATGAATACAGTTGAAAACATTCCCTTTGGGGCCGTCGATGAAATCCCCTTGGGAATCCATATGTGGTGGAGCGACTTGGGGAAAGTTAGTAGAAAGACTGCTGTAAAAGCTTTAGGTAGACTTACTGGTCTTCTAAAAATCAAGCCAAAGTTGGACATCGTCGAAGCTCTAGTATCGTTTTGGGATCCCGCCCACAACGTATTCCACTTTTTAGACTTTGAGTTGACACCCAAGCTAGAGGAAATAGCGGGGTATGCTGATCTCAATGACAATCTTCAAAGTCGGTATCCGGTGGCACCCAGAGAGGTAACTCCACATAAATTCTTGGCTTTTGAAAATTATTCGGGACGTCCAGGACCAACACCTATCCGAAGGGTTTTACACTTTCTATTTTATGTACAAACGTTATGGATATCCTCAGGGCTATGAAGCCAACAACACTGGTCTAACTCACAAAGACCAGGCTAAATGGGAAGTCCACCGGGGGCTAGCTTTCGTGGTAGCATTCCTGGGCACCTTAATTTGCCCAAGGACTGACAGACTCATAGATATCAGACTGGTAGGGATGGCGGATTTCATGATAAAAAATTCCAATCGCACCCTTATACCATTGGTTTTAGCTAAGATTTACCATGCCTTGACGATTTACCAGTCTGGAGGTAAATTCTTTGAAGGGTTCAATCTGCTCCTACAAATTTGGATGATCGAGCACCACTGTCACCGCCCAGGCTACATGAACTACGACTTAACCGGTTTGAATTGTATCGAAGAACATGGTACTCGGGTAGAGGGCCACAAATTTACTGAGGGAACAGAGGCCTGGCACTCACATTTGAGTTCATTGACTGCCGACCGAATCGAGTGGACATTCGGGTGGCTCCCTGTCGGTGAGGTTATCAATATGTCTGCTGAGGTGTGCTATCTTTTGTTAATGGGTCTGCGAAGCATTCAGCCATATGCCCTGCATCGGGTCTTATGATAATTGGGAAGACAACAGGGTGTTCCACATGATGAGGACTTAAGCTAACAATACATTGATTTATGTCCGAGAGTTGCATTTCCTGAAGGCAGGGTCCGTCAAATTTAGAACTAGTGCGGATTTTTAGAACCTCAGACTCGGGTAAGAAATCTATCCAAAGGGGAAGTGGAGCCCGCCTACACCTCTTGGTATGGCAGAAGAGGCAGAGAGCACCAAGAACCAGAGCGACCTGTGAAAAGACCTCACGTGCAGCATTTACTAAGCAGGCACAAGAACACTGGGTTTGGTTAGAGAATGAAAACAACTACCGGGCTACAATAAGTAAACTGGAGGCCCAGATCAGGGAGCTCAAATTTGAAAACACTCTACAAACTGCTGTAGCCGCAGGGGAAAGAAACAGGTTGAACAAAGAAAATGAGGCCCTCCGGGCTCAAATCCAGAAAATGAGGATAGCCATTGAAAACCCTGAGAGAAGTAGAGCTAACGAAAGACTTGTCACCAGCCTCCGGCAAAAGTTGCGTATCTATGGTGATGACCTGGACAAAGCCGAAGAGGATTTGACCCAAGTGCGAGCAAAATTGGCAAAGAATGTAGAAGAAAGGGCAAAATTCGTGCAAAAAAATGAAGAGAAAGCATGACCAAGAAGTTATGGGATTAAAAGAAAGGATGGCCACCTTTGAAACGAAACGACCAAGAAAGCAAAAAGATTTAAAGCGGAAAGGGAACAGTGCTACGCCATGATAGCTCAGTTGGAAGATGAATTGCAACAATGGCAAGAGCAGAGTCACAAAGATGCCCAGGTTTTAGAGGCAAGATCCCAGCAGATCAGGCGTCTACTTCAGGAAAAAGGTATCATCAGGAAAAGAGTCCGAGATATAGCCGATTACATTGTCACCAAATGCCAGGAATGCGAAGATATGACTCGGGCCACCTTCTTCTCAATGGTAATGATCTTCGTCCACAATATAATGGATGACCTATGCCGCCTCCAGCAAGATATGGTACGCAGGCCCGTGGCAAGGCCGAATGATGCCCCGCAAGTCCCTATTAACATTGGAAGCACTTATGTACTCTTGATGTTTTCTCGAGTCTGTATTTTGTTTCCCTGTTACAGTCCTGTCTAAGTCCACTGTAGCTTTTACATTTCCAAGAAAAGTATGTGTTGAGTTTGTTTTGTAATTTTAAAACTTCCAAAAGTGGGCTAAAAATTTTGTAATCGGAAGTATTTTTAATGAATGAAAGTTTTAGAAAAATATTTATTTATCCCTTGAACTACGTGATGATCTGATTCACGCGGCGCCGTGATACGTAGGCTATCCACATAGGATTCGATCATAACCTTAAGAAAGGAAACCGAGTAAGGAATAAAAGAGCGGAAAATAATAACAAAAAGAAGGACAAGAGTGATAAAAAAAGGAAAAAGTTCAAAACCGAGAAATAAAGCCGGGATGAAATACACAACTGTTGCAAAACATAAAAGCAGTTAATTTCCTAAGTTCATTGATTACCCCAAACGTGCGATTCCCTATGATATAAATGCTTCAACCTAACGTTTTGTTGTTTCAATCTCTAAAAGGTGTTTTCAGGTGGTTGGTTTTGCGGTAACCTGGCTTCCCATCCTTACTTCACTAGATCAAAAGGGAGCATAGAAATGACATACGAAAGTCACTTATCAATCGTCAACTCTTCCTTGGAAGTCCTGAATCCAGTCATCCCAACATTTGAGTCAGCAACAGCTGAAGAGAATACGACTCTGCGTTGCCACATGCTGGAAATATGGGACGCATGGTCCAATGGTAGGGAACTGCCTAGTACCATCCCAGGTTTCCCAGAGATAATTCTCAGGGCAGGCGGGACATCCAACATCCCCATAAGTTACCCAGCCACGTCGTTTGGATATCCAACTATGTCGGCTCACTTTGCCGGAAGGTCTTCTGAGGTTCGCCCCCAGGCCCTATTTTCTGGTGTGTCTTCCAACATCTTCACTGTACCACTAATATCTACCGCGGCTCCACCGACTATCTCTTGGCCAAGCTTCGAGCCACTAGCATTCACATTCCAAACACCGTCCGTCCATCTAGGTACCACTCATGTTACTCCCAATGCATACCCCCAACAACCTCAGTCTGAGGTCACTTTGGGACAAGATAAGAAAAGCTCCGAGCACGAAGAAATGGCTCGGAAAATGAAGTGCATTGAGCAGAGCCTCAAGAATATACAGGGGCTGAGCGGGCAGAAAAGCGTCTCCTATGCAGACTTATGCATGTTCCCGCACGTCCACTTGCCTCTTGGGTTTAAAACCCCCAAGTTCGAAAAATATGACGGACATGGGGACCCCATATCTCATCTGAAAAGGTATTGCAACCAGCTCCGGGGAGCAGGTGGGAAAAAGGAACTTCTCATGGCATATTTCGGAGAAAGCTTGACAGTGATTGCATCAGAATGGTACATGGACCAGGATATATCCCGCTGGCACATATGGGATGACCTGGCACAGGACTTTGTTTGGCAATTCCAATACAACGTGGACATCGCTCCAGATAGGAACTCTCTATACAATCTCAAAAATAAATCCTCAGAAAGTTTCAGAGAGTACGCCATTAAGTGGCGCGAGCAGGCCTCCAGGGTCAAACCTTCGATGGATGAGGTTGAAATGGTCAGTGTCTTTCTACAAGCACAGGAAGCTGATTACTTCCAAAATATGATGTCCGCCATGGACGAACCATTTGCAGAAACAATCAAAATTGGAGAAATGGTTGAGAATAGTCTAAAAACCGGTCGTATCCTGAGCCAATCTGCCATAACAGCAACCTCTCAGGCCATCCAAAGCGGATCCGGGAGTGCAGCCAACAGAAAGAATAAAGAAGAAGGGGCCATGATGGTTTTCGATGTCTGGAAGTCTCGACAATACCCACATCCATTTCCCAAAGCTTCCCAAAATTAGTATCCTCACCAAGACGCAGCTTATTCTACGCACCATTTTCCCTATGCGGTAATAAATGCTCAGTCGCATCCCAGGCCGCAACAACAATACAACCAGAACAAAGCTCCACCCCCAAGAAATAACCATCTCCCCCCAGCTCCATATAATCCACGCCCTCTTCAAAACAACTATCCGTATAATACCTACCCCCGTGAACCACCGAGGAGAATTAACTTCACTTCTATCGGTGAGCCGTATTCAAGCCTTTTTCCCAAAGTTAGTCCAGATGGGGCTTCTGCAGCCCGTACCTCCGACTAGGCAAAACCCAGCATCAGCATCATACAGGTCGGGAACCAATTGTGCCTACCATTCCAGAGCATAAGGGCACGACACGGAGTAGTGTTGGACCCTCAAAAGAGCCGTGTAAAACCTTATAGAACAAAAGAAAGTGGTGTTAAGGGACGAATAAGCTCCCAATGTGACGAAAAATCCATTGCCCACTCATAATAATGGGCCCTTCATTGGCATGATTTGCGAAGACCAGGATTTTGATCCAGCTTTAAAAGCTACCATCGCCATCGCAGATGTGGAGAAAAAGCCCAAGGCGGAACCCAAACTAGTCAGGGAAATGAAGAAGAGTAACCTCGTCCCCTAGGCCACGGGGAAGGATGAAGCCAAGACAAATATGGGACCCTCTAAAGACGCTATTCTTTACGTCCCTAAGGCACCCAGGAAGGAACAAAATGTGTTAAGTCCTCCCCGAAGCTTACAATTCAACAAAGCAACGACGAACGGCCCAAAAATGTACGTGCCAAAGGGGACGCATGTGGAGCGGGGGAAAATAATTTCACCAAGGCTGAATGAGACCGTGGTTATTAGCCGTGCGTCGCATACTCCCGTGAACAATATTACTATCGTGCCCTGGAATTACAACAAGACGGTGGTGACGTACAAAGGAAAAGAGATCACTAGGGAAACAAGTGAGATAAACTCATCAGAGAAATACCTCAACCTGGAAGAACTGAACAAAAGCAAGCAGAAGCGCTTTCTGCCTAAGAAGCCGATCAGTGCCGGAGAGGCAGAAGAATTCTTCAAAAATATGAAAACCTCTGAATACGCCATAATTGAGCAGCTCATAAAGTCCCCCACTCAGGTCTCACTTCTATCCTTGTCGATAAGTTCGAACGAGCATCAGAAAATCCTGATCAAAACGCTTAATGAAGCATATGTTCCGGCCGAGACCACAATTGAGCAAATTGAAAGAATGGCAGAACGATTTTTTGAACTCAACTGGATCTCATTTAGCAAAAATGACTTGGCCCCAGAAGGGGCTATCCACAACAAATCTCTCCACCTGACTGTTAAATGTGAAGGGTACTATGTGAAAAGAGTTATCATGGACGGTGGATCTAGGGTTGATATTTTCCCTTTCTCGACCCTACAAAGAATGGAAATCGGGATTGAGAGAATTAGGCCCAATAATGTGTACGTCCGCACATTCGATGGCATCAAGAGAGACACAATCGGGGAGATTGATTTGGTCTTGACAATCGGCCCTGTAGATTTTGAAGTGACATTCCAGGTCATGGATATGGATACTTCCTACAATTATCTCCTGGGAAGACCTTGGATCCATGCAGCAAGGGCAGTGCCATCTACTCTCCACCAGATGGTTAAGTTTGAGTATGAAGACCAGGAAATTGTGGTCCATGGAGAGGACGAGCAATCTATTTATAGGGACCCATCAGTCCCATGCCTGGAAGCAAGAGAAGGAAGTGAACACATAGTCTACCAGGCTTGCGAGATTGTGGTTGCGGACCAATATGAGGAAGGAACCCCGTGCCCTCAACCCTTCCTATCAAATGCATCAATTATGGTCGCCAGTGACATGATTAAACATGGGTACACACCTGGAAAAGGGCTTGGGGTGTCCTTGCAAGTCATTAAAGAACCTATCACCTTGCCTACCAGTAATAAGCTCTTCGGCATAGGGTTTCAAGCTACTCCCAATGATGAACAATGGGCTAACCAACGTAAGACAGATGGTTGGGTGTTGACTCAGCCGATCTCGCACATGACCGAATCATTAGTCAAGCCAAAATACGTAAAGGAAGAGGAGGAGGCTTTCACGGCCTAAGAAATTGAAGAAATCTGCGGAGCAATGAGACAGATGTTGTATGAGGCTCATACGGTCCAACCAGGAGAAGGCTCCTGCACTGATGAAATGCAGTATATGGGGCCTAACACCAATTTTCAAAACTGGAAGGCTACTCCATTCCCCGTCAGGTGGGAGTCCCGGTAGTTCAGCTTTTGCCATTTTTTCTGCACTATGAGTTATTTCAGGATGTAACTCAAGTGTTTTTAATTTCTTGCCTTTTCAATTCCGATGTAAACCCTCCTATGTTCAAATTCAATTAAATGAAATCAAAATTTCATCGTCTATTATTCTTTCTGATTTTTGTTTATTTTTCTTATTTTTTTCAATCCTAATAATGCGGCCTTAAAAACATGACATGCTTGCGGACTTCATGGTCTGATCATAATATGCTGTCTAACCTCGAAATAATGAATCAAGAACCGAAATATGATGAAGAAGAGGCTTTTAGGGAAATAAATCGAGAATTGGAACAATTCGAGAATAAGCCTAAGCCAAACTTAAACAAAACAGAACCCGTTAACCTGGGTAATGCAGAGGAGGTTCGAGAAACCATGATAAGCATCCATGCGGATGAAAGAACTAGGGACGCCTTGATTCAACTCCTATTTGAATTCAAAGACGTGTTTGCTTGGTCCTATGACGACATGCCCGGACTAAGTGTGGACTTGGTGGTACACAAATTGCCGACTTACCCCGGTTACCCGCCTGTCCAACAAAAGCAGAGGAAATTTAAAACAGACATGAGTTATAAAATCAAAGAAGAGGTCGCTAAACAACTAAAAGCTGTAGTAATCCGAGTGGTCGAATAAACCACCTGGCTGGCCAATGTGGTTCCGGTACCTAAGAATGATAGAAAGGTCCGAGTATATGTCGACTATCGAGATCTGAATAAAGCGAGTCCCAAAGATAACTTTCCACTGCCAAACATACATATCCTAGTTGACAAATGTGCCAAACAAGAGGTACAGTCTTTTGTCGATTGCTACGCTGGATATCACCAGGTGTTGATGGATGAAGAGGATGCAGAAAAGACAGTGTTCACTACACCCTAGGGAACCTACTGTTACCGGGTCATGCCATTTGGTTTGAAGAATGCTGGGGCAACTTATATGAGGGCCATGACTGCCATATTCCACGACATGATGCATCAGGAAATTAAGGTGTACGTGGATGATGTGATCATTAAATCCAGGACGCAAGGTGACCATGTGCAGCATTTGAGGAAATTCTTCGAACGCCTGCGTAAATATGATCTGAAATTAAACCAGCCAAGTGCGCTTTCGGAGTTCCATCCGGAAAATTACTGGGATTTATAGTCAGTCGACAGGGCATCGAGCTGAACCCGACAAAGATAAAATCTATTCGGGATCTCCAACCTCCAAGAACCAAGAAGGAGGTCATGAGTCTGCTGGGTAGGTTTAATTACAGCAGGTTCATCGCTCAGTTGACATCCACATGTGAGCCCATATTCAAGCTGTTGAAGAAAGATACAGCCATCAAATGGACAGACGAATGCCAGGACGCTTTCGACAAGATCAAAGAATATATGTCGAGTCCGCTAGTGCTAGTCCCACCAGAACCAGGGAGACCTTTGTTCTTATACCTGACAGTGTTAGAAAATTCCTTTGGGTGTGTTCTCAGGCAACATGATTCAACCGGGAAGAAAGAGCAGGCCATATATTACTTGAGCAAGAATTTCACAAGCTACGAAGCCAAGTATACTCTGTTGGAAAGAACTTGATGCGCTCTAACTTGGGTTGCTCATAAGCTCCAACATTATTTGTTGGCTTATACCACCTACCTCATCACTAGATTGGATCCTTTGAAGTACATATTCCAAAAGCCAATGCCCACCGGCAGATTAGCAAAATGGCAAATCTTTCTCACAGAATTCGACATTGTCTATGTCACCCGCACAACCATGAAAGCTCAAGCATTGGCCGAACATCTAGCTGAGAATCTGGTTGATGATGAATACCAACCTTTAAGCACTTATTTTTCGGATGAGAAAGTTAATTCCATCGAAGTAATCTCGGAAGGCACTGACACCTGGAAAATGTTCTTCGACAGAGCAGCCAATGCAAAAGGTATTGGGATAGGGGAAATCTTGATTTCGTCCACAGGACAACACTATCCTACCACAGCCCGACTTCGTTTCTTCGGTACAAACAATACTGCTGAATATGAAGCTTGTATAAAGGGCATGAACATGGCCATTGACTTGGATGTAGAAGAATTATTGATCATGGGGGACTCAGATTTTATCATCAAGCAGGCTCAAGGAGAGTGGGAAACTCGAGATGTTAAGCTCCTTCCCTACAGACAACATATGGAAGATCTTAGCAAACGATTCAAAGCTATCGAGTTCAGATATATTCCTCGGTGCCACAATGAGTTAGCTTATGCGCTGGCTACCCTAGCTGCAATGCTGCCATATCCGGGTAATGTTCACATTGACCCGTTGGAGATTCAAATCAAGGAAAGGCATAGTTATTGCAACACGGTCGAAGTAGAATTCGAAGTCCGACCATGGTATCATGACATCAAAAGATTCTTGAAGACAAAAGAATATCCAGAGCAGGCCAACGGAGACCAAAAGAGAACCATCAGAAGGCTCGCCAGCAGTTTCTTCCTAAGTGGGAAAGTACTGTATAAAAGGACTACCGATCTAAATCTATTAACATGTGTAGATGCCAAGGAAGCCGAAAGGATTATGAGAGAGGTGCATTCAGGAGTATGCGGTCCCCACATGAACGGGTACGTCCTCGTAAAGAAAATCTTGCGGGCTGGATATTATTGGATGACCATGGAGAAAGATTGTTTCGGTTTCGTCTGGAAATGCCATAAGTGTCAAATACATGGCGACTTAATCCATGCACCACCATCAGAACTACATCCTATGTCAGCACCCTGGCCGTTTGTTTCTTGGGGAATGGATGTCATCGGGCCAATCGAGCCAAGAGCCTCAAATAGGCACATATTCATCTTGTTTGCTATCGGCTATTTCACAAAATGGGTTGAGGCAGTCACGTTCAAAGCTGTCACTAAGAAAGCAGTGGTGGATTTTGTGCATTCTAATATCATCTGTCGTTTTGGTATCCCAAAAACTATCATTACCGACAATGCCGCGAATCTGAACAATAACTTGATGAGGGAGGTATGTGAACAGTTCCAGATCACACACCACAACTCCACCCCTTACAGGCCCAAAGCCAATGGCGCCGTTGAAGCAGCGAACAAAAACATCAAGAAAATTCTCAGGAAAATGATTCAAACATCCAGGAAATGGCACGAGAATCTGCCTTTTGCATTGTTGGGATATCGCACGACCGTAAGCACGTCGGTTGGGGCTACTCCTTACCTATTGGTTTATGGAACTGAAGTCGTAATACCCGCAGAAGTTGAAATTCCTTCCCTTCGGATTATTGTCGAAGTAGAAATTGAGGATGATGAATGGGTCAAAACCCGACTGGAACAATTAACTCTGATTGATGAGAAAAGGATGGCTGTAGTATGCCACGGGCAGTTGTACCAACAAAGAATGGCCCGCGCTTACAACAAGAAAGTGCGACCTAGGAACTTCGAAGTGGGGCCACTTTTTTTAAGATGTATCCTCCCGCACCACGAAGAGGCGAAAGTAAAATTCGCCCCGAATTGGAAAGTTCCATACATCATAAGGAAATTGCTACCAAAATGAGCGTTATACCTGGGGGACATCGAAGGAAATGACCCCGAAACGGTTGTCAATGCAGATGCAGTCAAAAGGTACTATGTTTGATACTCCATATAATATTAAATGTTCTCCGATTGAGGTGACGAAGGTCCATTCTTGCTACCCAAAAACCATTAACCCTTTTGCAAACCCTTTGAGTCAGTTACCCTTCTTTGATTACCCTCTTTGGAACCCGAAAGTTGTTATTCAAAAAAACATTATATATATATATATATATATATATATATATATATGAAATGAAAAAAAAAGAGAAAATAATGAAAAAAAAGAGAAAGAACAAAAGAAAAATCAATAGAAAAATAAAACAAAAATAAAATGTTTCCCTGAACTACGTTTAACTTGATTCCGAAAGGAAACGTAGGCAGCCTCTCTCTGGGGTTCAGTCACACCAAAAAAAAAATCCACATTCCCCCAAGAGTTTAAGCTGGGGAAAGTGGAAAATTCGACAATGATTCACCCGAAAGGTTCCAAAGTTGTAATTCGATATAAATTTTTTCTACCCCAAATCCTGTTTAAGTCCTTCCGATCGATCGGCAATGAAAAGCCAGAATAGGAGGATATAGCTGTCGGATATGATGCAAGCAAATGAGAGACATAAAATGAGAGAGTCTTATCGGTGAAAACCCACACGGGCACCGTGAGGCGACGGTAAGCGGAGAAATTAAAAATGAGAGAGTCTTGTTAGTGAAAACTCGCAAAGAGCACTACAAGGCGGTGGTGAGAAGATAAATGAGAGATGTTAGTTGGTGAAAACCCGCAAAGGGCGCCAATGATCGAAAAGGATAATGGGTCACTGACACGAACACAGTCCGTGGCAAGGTTTCTCAATCTCGAGGTGATAGTTGTGATGAATTTCTGAGCCGGACGGTTTACACGGATCAGGCATCCAGTCCAAAAGGAATGTCATGATCATTGAAGTCCGCATGCAGTCCAGATAAGTCCTTCCTTCCTTTCCCCGAAAGGGATACCTCTCGTTTAAACTCATTATCCATTCTGTCATTTATTGTTTCTCAAACCCTTTCGGTCTAACTCTATTCTTGAAATAAGACAAAGAAAGGATGGCAAAACTAATTTACAGGGTTCTCATTTGACGCGAGCCAACATGTAAAGGGCACCGAGCCTCATCAGGGGCATCAAGTCGATCCCGACTGGCCGCAATGGCCGATGGTGTAGACACAACTTTTGAAAGGAGAAGATCAAATCAAAATAACTATGAAGACAATTGAAGTGAAAGGTTAATTCCCACGTGGCTAACCCTCTCGGCAAAGTCTGAAAAGCCAAAGCGCTCCCGTTGCTTTAAATTAAAGACGGGGGAAAAACAAGAAATGGAAGGTCAATAAAGGCGAAGCAAAATTGAAAAGGTTAAGTCTCCCGAGACTAACCAGTGCGGAAGAATTTGAGGGGCCAAAAAAATTCCCCCTAATACTCCAGAAATCCAAAAGAAAAGCAAGTGAAAGGCCTACAAAGGCAGAATAAAGCTGAAATGTTGGGTCTCATGTGACCAGTCACCATGACGAAATCTGGAAAGCCAAGGTCCCCGGGTTTGGAAACGAAACCCAATCCCCAACAAACAAGCAAACAGTTGAGATCTTCGTCAAGAAGGCTTAGATCGAGCAGCTTGAAATAATTAAGGCCGCAAAACCAACCACCGTTTCAAACTAACAAATTATTCTTTGTTTGAAAATAGGAAACATGTGCAAAAGAAACCATGCAAAAAAGCAGGTGCAACCAAAAAGAATTGCGCAAGAGCTAGAAGGAGTTCTACAGCGTTGACTCCAAAGAAAGGGAAGTTTCCTCCAAAAAATCTTTTCCCGCATGCCAAAAATAATTTTTTTAAAAAAAGAAAAGAAAGAAAGATTAAAAAAAAAAGAGAAGAGAGAAGAATTGAGTTGAAAATGACTCAAAGTAGTATGGGGCCTACAATCCCCAACTACACATTTTTCTGACATTGATGTACACGCTCCCTAGTCGATGCCAATTAAGGTTATAATTCCCTAATTGATATTTTGCTTTTCCAATTAAGGGTATACATTCCCTAATTGATGTTTCATTTGCCAGTTAAGGGTATACATTCCCTAACTGATGCTTTGCTTTTCCAATTAATGGTATACATTCCCTAGTTGATGTTTTGCTTTTCCAGTTAAGGGTATACATTCCCTAACTGATGTTTTCTTTTCCAATTAAGGGTATAAATTCCCTAGTTGATGTTTTTCCAGTTAAGTGTACACATTCCCTAACTGATGTTCTGCTTTTCCAATTAAGGGTATACATTCCCTAATTGATGTTTCACTTTTCCAGTTAAGGGTATACATTCCCTAACTGATGCTTTTCTTGTCCAATTAAGGGTATAAATTCCCTAATTGATGTTTCCTTTTCCAATTAAGGGTATACATTCCCTAATTGATGTTTTTCTTTTCCAGTTAAGGGTATAATTCCCTAACTGATGCTTTTCTTTTCCAGTTAAGGGTATGCATTCCCTAACTGATATTTTGCTTTCCAATTAAGGGTATACATTCCCTAATTGATTTTTTCTTTTCCAATTAAGGGTATACATTCCCTAATTGATGCTTCCTTTTCCAATTAAGGGTATATATTCCCTAATTGATGTTTTCTTTTCCAATTAAGGGTATACATTCCCTAATTGATGCTCCCTTTTCCAATTAAGGGTATACATTCCCTAGTTGGTTCTTTCTTTTCCAATTAAGGGTATACATTCCCTAATTGATTTCTTTTCCAACATAGGGTATACAATCCCTAGTTGATTTTGTTTTGAATTAGGGTCACCAACCCCTAGTTGATCTTACCTTGAGATATAGGGCATCCACTCCCTAGTCTACAATAACTCCAGGTTCACTTCTCCCGGCCTTTCATCGCTTTCAATAACAAATTAGTGTAGATTTCCTTACAATAACTCACAAAATTTTCCTAGTGAAAATTGGGGCAGAAAATTTCATTCGTTTGCTTTGATTTTTGTGCAGATTACAAGATTAGGACATTGGAACTCGAGACGACCAAAAGAAGAAGTTTCGATCCAAAAAATAATAAAACAAAGAAGAAAGAGAAGATTGAATCCAAAAGCGCGGAAACGGGGAAGATATGGACTATTCAGAGCAGATTAAAGTCATACGTCCAGTATATCCTGTCTTAATCCGAAAAGCTGCATAAGAGTGAACCAGCACATACAGCTAACAAGCATCAAGATTCAGATCAGAGTCTGTGTGAAGAAACAACCAAGACTTAAGACCAAGATGCAAAAGACTTATAGATATGAATTTTGTAACTCATAACTGATAAGTTAGTTTAGTCTTTTTCATTTTTGACTTTGGTGTAATAAGGAGATCAGCAGCACTAACAGCAGCAACCACAATGAAATCATAGTTACCCGGTAGTCCCAGCTGCCAAAACTTCTAAAACTACACTGACTTGATTCCTTTATAGCCAAGGATATGTAGGCAACCTTGAAGCACGATTCGGTCAAACTTTTCAAAAACCCTTCACATGGAGTATGCGAACGGGTGAAAGTCGTTCATGACTACTCACTTTGTCTTTGCCGAAAACTCTTTGCGTTTCTGAGCAAAGAGGGGTAGTTGTGAGCATGTGATTTTTCACCTACTAAATGCTCCTACAAAATTCGATAAATAAATAAATTTCTTAGATTTTTGTTCGATTTCAGTGCTATTTGTGAATTATTTGCATTGCATGGGCATAGTTCATCTTTTATAAATTTATAAAGTGATAAATAAAAACAAAAACTTTTAAAACTTTCACTATTTGACATAATTGGGGCTTTGGTAATTAGTTGCATAATTTAATCGTTTTTCTAAGAAAATTACGAAATTTATTCTTTAAATAATTATGGGTATTAAACTAATTAACTCATTAATTCACATATAATTAGATGAAATTAGTTTAAGACTAATTAGTACATTATTAAAATTTATTTAGGTGATTAATTAACCTAAGTATTTAAAAAAAGGATTAAAATCGGGCCCAGGCCCAATTTATTCTTTAAACACTACTTAAATACCCCAGGCCCAAACCCCTCTCTATACACTCAAACGACTCAGCCCAAATCCCATAACCCATCCGGCCCCCCTACACTACCTAAACGACCCCGTCTAATTAAGAATCAATCCCAGCCATTGATTGAGTTAGATCAGACGGTTGAGAACTGGCTTGCCCTAAACTATATATATGNCTCAAACCATAAGTCTCACACCCCCCCCCCCCCCTCCTCGTTTGTCTCTCTCTCTTCTCTCTAAATCCTCAAACCCTAGCCGCCATCCTCCGCCGACCGAAAATCACGTTCGGCTGCGGAGCATTTCCAATAGACCCCAAAATTATACCAGATGATCCCCATGGCCTCCTCAACCACCTCCCACTATCAATTTCACCAAAAAAAACCCATTCAATCTCACCCAATTTCAAATCTGAAAACCCAAAACCCTAACATTTCTTCTACAAGACGACTCGAAGACTTTTAATGGCTCTAACCTACACGGATCGATAGCTCTCAACGAGGGCTATTGATTTCTATGGGTTTGAATCATTTTCAAACCCCCGCCGGAATCCGTCAAACACCCTACTGGTATTCCCCTTTTCCCTTTCTGTCTCTTTGTTGTCTTTCAAATAGAAGCATATAGGAATCACTGTTTTTGATCCATATCGTCATATTTTGCTTTCGTCCATGTTAATCACTATTCTGTATATGTTTTGTGTTAATTAGCTTAAGATCTACATGCATACTCTGATTTTGTGTTTAGGTTAATTGTTCTTGTCAAATAATAGCTAGGTTTCTTTGATAATCATGCCTTCCTAGTATAATGTAATATAGGTTAATCAGTTATTTCGTTTTGGGTGTCAGATTGTTTTGGTATTGTTATTTTCTGCCCTAAACGTGATTGTCCACTTGTGATTAATCACTCCCTTATCTGATTAATTATTTTAGTCATTAGGGTAGTCGATTAATCGATTAAGGTATTTATTAATTAGGTGATGAAGAGGTAATTGCACTCGACTAATTAAGTGTACCTTGAAACTAAAATAATTAACAATACAATCTGAGAGCCTAAATTAACTGACTTAAGCTAATTATCTAAGTTAAGTAGGCGTCTAATTTCATTAAAGGATTAGTTTCTTCATATGATTAACTAAGTTAGAATTAGCCAACACTTACAATTAACCTAATACCTATACAGGTTTGAAAAATCAGTTTAAAATAAACTAATTAGGAATTAAGCACCCTCAATTAGCTAAGTCATAATTCCTAGTTAAGATAATCAATTAGGATTAATTAACCAAAGTAAATTGTAAGATCAATTAACCTAAGTCTAAGGACTTTGAACTAATTAATATAAGTTAATCAATGACTAATCAACTCTAGGTACTTAATCAATTAACCTTTAACTAGTTTAACTCAATCCTAGTTAAGAACAACTAATAGTTGACTAAATAACATAATTAGGGTTAACTAATCAAAGTTCAAGTAATAACCCAAGTGATTTTAACCCTGATTACCCAATGGTAAATTCAGGGACTCCAAGGGGTACATTAGGTAATTTAGACTTAGGAAATCAGAATTTTAAGGGTAAAAGGGTCTTTTAATATGTAAGAATGTTATAGAATATGGGCACATGTCCTAAAGATAAGGTTGACAGCTGCCCTATGTACTATTTTCAGCCTTTTGGATTGGGAATATTCCAAAGGATATCCCATTCCCAAATATCCTATAAATAAACCCCCTCCCTTTAGTCTAGGGGAGAACTTGTTTTGACAATCTGAAAAGAAAAACACTCTCTTCTAGCTGCTGAAGCATTCTGAAAAATACAGAAATACCTTCCATTAGAAAACATAAAGTTTTTTTCAAGAAAGAGTATTATTAAAAAGGAAAGTTTGATCTCTTTTTTGAAAACAAGCTCACAAATAGATGGCCTAGTTCACCCTCTGTCTTCTCTCTTTTGATTCTGATTTCTTGGAGTTTTTCCTTCAAGCATCCGTATTAAAGATTTTTGGGTTAATTCTTGCTGGGCTGCTTGGGTCTTTTCCTTGGTTTTCTATTTTTGTTACTGCTGAATCCTCTTTCTTCTTGCTGATTTTGGCCAATACTTGACCTTTATTTGGTCAAGTCTTTTGCTATTTTTCTCTTCACAAGGTATGTAACAGCTTACTTGTAATGAACTTTTCAGATCTGAATTTCTATTCCCTATGGTTGTGCAAATCTGTAGTTACAGTTAAAGTTTCTTTCCTTCATGTTCGCATGACAACCTGAATTCCAAACTTTTCTTTGGTATCTGTTTAATACTGCTTGATTCTTGTTGATTTTAGACTATGAATATATGGGTGTTACGTTGCTAATAAGTTGAATGTTTGCTTGTTGCTTGCCTATGTTTTCTATTGAGAAAATCTGCACTAGGGTAGATGAATCTGACCTTCCAATGGTCAACTTCACCCCACAATAGTGCATAAACAGTAACATGTCCCTGAATTTACCTCTGTTAGGGTATAAAATAAGTAGTCAAAAGGCCTCCTAGAGTAAGGAATATGAATCTCTTAAAATGATCAGATTCTGTCTCTATAAAAGCCTATAAAGTCAAAATTATGGTATAATTGTCAAGAGGAACAAAAGATGAGATCTATGGAGCTGAATCTAACCTTTTTTATGGCCAAATTTAGTCCATAAAAGGTCTGAATATGCTTTGTTCTTCTAAGAGCGTCATTAAAGATTTAATCTAACCTCCTTCATGATTAGATTCATCTTTTGACAATACTCAAAGGTATATCTTCAACACTGTCCAAATAGTAAAGTGTTGGACTTATAATCTTAGATTAATGATAAAAGATGCTCTTATTTGTGGTCCTTGTTCATTGAAGAGACTCAGTAAGCAGGTCTCCATATAGTTTTAGACTTAGGTTAATATTGGCATTATGGGATTAAAATCTGACATATTCATGGTCAGGTTTACACCAAGAGAATGCATAAATAATTCTATTTTGTTAGTGTAGCTTAGCATATCATTATCAGGTTTAAACTTGACCTCCTTTCATGGCCATTTTTGGTCTGGTGGGTTCTCAACACTTAATTAGTTTGTGTGTTCTATAGATTACAAAAAGAGGGCTGCAAATGTACAGTACGAAGAATCCAGATGTGGAGCAGCTATTTAGGATTTCCATTTTTAGTTTTTCCTTGATATTCATAAAAATGTATTTCACAAAAGCTGTATTTTTGCTTCAGAAAACTGTAATTCGTTCATTTATGCATTTTGGAATCTTGTAATTTAAGGGACTGGACTGTATACTCATTCTTCAGCCTTTCAGTTTATAGTGTTCAAACTAAATTTTTAGGCAATTTTCCTGGAACTTTGAATCTGTTTTGCTCTAAAAAGTAGTTCAAGGATAAAAATAGGTGTTTAATCGAAAAGAGGAATTGGTATTCAAATCAGTACACATGAAACCTTTCGTAAACATTTATTGGATTTTCAGAAGTGGTTATTTCAAAACTCAGTTGTTTCAATATAAATGGATATTAGTAGATTATTTTTAGTTCATGTAGTATCCTGTTAAATTTTCTGAAATCGATGTATGAACACTTTTGAACCTTGAAGCATGTGATTAGACTATCTAAAAATTGACGAAAACTGTTAATTTAGAATCGGTAAAACTGCTTGTGCTATGTTCTTTGTTAGAATTACAAAGGTCCAGAAAAATAAAGTAATTTTAGCTTACCAATTTGAAGCGAGACCAGTAGATAATGTATTTATATGTCTATAATTCTTATAGGGGTATGTATATCTACACGAATGAGGTGCATCTTGATTAACACATTTTCTATCATTTACCAAACTAGAAAGTGAAGACCTTTAAGATTTGATTAAGAATTGAATTTCCTGACCGGTAGTCTTCTTACAAAAATAGCCAAACTAGGATGGCCTAAAGTGATTAATTGGGGATAAAATATGGTCATAGCCCAAGTATCTTGTCCTTTAGGCTAGTGAACTTAATTTTAGATAATCCTCTACATATCCTTTAGGTAGAAAAGTATTCCTTTAGTTTGAAATTTAGTAAGTAATCGAAAATTACTTCAAACAACCATAACCTACACTCGGGAGTGGAAACTCATGCCCCCGGCCCTCAACTCCAAACATTAAAAAAATGTACTTAGCAACCACGGGTGCATTTCATATGACGTGTTTGCCGTGTGTTCAAAAGCAACAAGTGCACACCATCGTGACTTGTCTAAGATAAATCCATAAATGTCCTAATTGATCTTAAAACTAAATGCTCCTTCAAATAGAAAACACAAAGAATAATCGAACATCGCCTCAAATAGGCACTATAAAACCATCACGACCATAGTCTTGACTATGTAATCTACACTCGGGTGCGACAACTCATGTCCCCGTCTTCAACTTCAAATTATAATAAATCACATGTTGTAATCGTAGGTGCACTTCATGTGGCGCGGTTACAATGTTTCCAAAACCAAACAAGTGCACCCCATCGTGACTTGTTTCAAGATAAATTCATAAATATTAAAAGCGGCTAAAAATTAAAAAGGCTAAATGCGCAATAGGCTAAAATATGTAAAAAAAAAATTAGACAGTTAGGCCAAATATCAATAGTTAAACGACCGTGCTAGAACCACGGAATGCGGGAGTGCCTAACACCTTCTCCCGGGTTAACAGAATTCCTTACTCGGATTTCTGGTCGCAGACAACTTAAAACAGAGTCAAAATTTCCTCCGTTTGGGATTTTTAAAAATAAAACGGTGTCCCAGAACATCGTCAAAAATCTGGGTGGTGACTCTGAAAACTAAAATAAATCCCAAATCCAAATAATGTCACTTTAATTGAAAAAACTCCCTTATTACCCTTCATTAATCCGGGTAGTGAAAAAGGAGGTGTGACACTACTGATAAACAGATTGCTGACATCTTTACAAAAGCACTAAGTATAGAGCATTTTGAAAGGAACAGGTTAGAGTAGGGATGATTAAGGTAACCTAATTGAACCAGTTCATAATGTACATGAAAAAAACATTGGCTAGAAATTCTGAAATTTGTGTAAATAATCAGATTAATCATTGCTCAGTCTCATGCTGTAAATATCATACTCTCTTGACATTTCTTGAAATGAATCATTGGTTACTAATGATGTTTTTCCTATTGTTGAAAGTTGAGGGTTGATCAAGAGGTTGCTTACATGATGAACCTGGTTCATCAGTGCTAGTTCATGTGAAAGGCGAGGTATGTGTTCTCCACCATACACATTTTGAAATATTAATAGTTAATCATGAGCACAAATCTACCTAAAACAAGATCTTTTCAAAATCTAGTCTTTAGTCTAATTTTGAACAAGTTCCGTCACCTCTTATAATCCCATCAAATTAAAAGCCTAGAAAATAGGGTAGTCGTAACCTTTATCTCTAACTGACACTTACAGAAGTGATTAAACTTCTTTTTGACCCAAAATACTCTCATTTTATATTAATTACCCATCCCCTTTAGAACCTCATCATCATCACTTCTCTAAGTCATCATTCACTAAGCCATAACCGAGAAACCCTTTCATCTCTCTACTCCAAAACCTTAATTATAATTCTCCTTTATTCTTCAACTCAAAATCTTCTTCTTCTATCTTCAATCTAAAATGACTAACCCTTCGGACAACCCTGGTGCTCCACCACCTGTTACTCCATTTTCGACTTCTTCAACACCTCCACCACTAAGTCCTACTACGTCTCAACCCATTCCCTTTATTCCTCAACCTAGCCCTAGTTCAGAACCCAGAAAAAGAAGGTTTAAAATGCTTGCAAGAAAAATAGTGGCTACAAGTTCTCTCGCCAGAAAATTGAATGCCAATCAGGATCCAGAATCAAACAATTCAAGAGATTCATTTAAATCGGCTACTGAGGAAGCAACAGGATCATCTGATTCTGAACAGGTATTATCTGTACCTAAGATCACTTCTGAGAATGTGTCTGAAATAGCGAAAAATGTAGAAAACAGGTTTATTTTGGTTGGGCCTGTAATAGATGTGGAGTTTCCAGAAGTAAGACAAAGAGGTGGTAAAAATAAAATTGGGAAGGAAATAGAGAGAGAGGGAGGTCGGAGTGAAGCGAGGGGAACAACGGAAGAAACTACTAGATTGTCTATTTTTTGGTACTGAAACAGTAGTAATAGAAGAGGGAGTCAAGAAGTCAGGGGGAAGTGAATCAAGAGAAGTGGCTGAGGGATTAGTAAATCTAGGAAAATCTACAGATGAACCTGGTTCATCTATTGAGGATACCTTATCAAATCTTATGAAGAAGTTAGGAGAGAGTTATAAACCATAGAAGAAAAGGACTCCAAAGGCTAAGAAATCTGAAACTGCAGGAGTAAGTAAGAAGAGAAAAGTCACTCCCTGTTGATTCTGAACCAAAGAAGAAAAGTCACTCCATAAGAAGTGCACTTAGGCAGAGTGAGGAGGAGTTACAAAAAGCTTTGAAGGAAAGTAAGAGAAAGAGAGCTGAGAAGGGTAAGGAGAAAAGTGTTGAGCCTGTAGAGGCTATTGAGATTGAGGAGATGGACCTGGCCCATCAAGATGGTCAAAGGGCAGAAGTTGAAGTTCAGAACCCCAAACCAAATAAAGCCAAGACTTCTTCAAAGAAGTCTACATCTGTGTCTGATGTACCCTCAACTGTAGCTAAGAGAACCATGTCTACAGTAAAATCAAAGAAAGTTCAAATTAATGAATATGAGGATTGGAGTGCTGAGGAAGAAGATGAGTCTGCTGGAGAGCAGGACAATTTGATTAAGTTTGGGTAGCGCACCATTCTGAAGGGGAGATTGCTGAAAGATTTGGAGGAATCTGGCATGGTCTATCTGATGGATAAGCAGGAGGTGCAAGGTTGGAAGGACATGGTCCTTCAGTTGGATAGGAGGCTGGCCAGAAGTGACATAGTCGAGTTCATGGCCAATGTTGTAATCAAGGACGACAGGGTCTCTAGCCAAGAAAAAAGGACCAAAATTTCCTTTGATGCCATAGATGGGATTCCGTCTGAAGGCTATGATGATTACACCAGGCAGAGATGGCCCAGCTTAGATGCTCTTCCTACTGCTCTACAAATCACCAGAAGTTTCT
This sequence comes from Nicotiana knightiana, assembly GCA_005239525.1. Lineage (NCBI taxonomy): Eukaryota > Viridiplantae > Streptophyta > Magnoliopsida > Solanales > Solanaceae > Nicotiana > Nicotiana knightiana. The sequence continues at coordinate 33,411 of ML375932.1, read as the reverse complement.
ATGACAATGAAGAGGAGGTTGAACCAAGGGTTTGTCTACAAGAGTGAGATGAAACCCCCTCACAAGGTGGTGTTTGAGTTCATTAACAAGTGTGTACTGCCAAGGCAGGAGAGAAGGCACATATCCAACTACATGGACTTAGTTCTCATAGAGTGCCTGGACAGTGGAAAGCAGATCAACTGGCCTTACTTCATTATTCAGCTGCTGGACAGGGTGGTAAACGGTTCCAAGGCTCATGCCATTCCTTATGGCTTCATCCTCACAATTGTACTTGCTCACTACAAGGTGCCTCTGAACAACGCAGAAATGGCCAAAGTCAAGGATCACTTTGGCAAAAATACTCTTCTGGCCTGTGACTATGTTGTCAATGTTCCTGACAATGAACCTGGTTCATCCAGGAAGACATCTGTAAATAGCAAAGTCAGAGCATTTGTGCAGGAGGGTGGGGCTAAGGATGCAGAAATACTTAGGCTGAAGAACCGCCTGGCATAGGTTGAATATGAGAGGGATGCTCTCATAATTGAGCTTACCAAAGAAAAGGATAAGAATGAGGGGATTCTTAAGGATATGCTATCTCTTCTCCAAGCCAAAAATCCAGCCTCCACCTCTTCCCAGCCTTAGTAGTCCAGCCTGTCTTCGACCTTCAATTGACCTAGATTAGGGATTTTTCTTGTTTTTTTGCTCATGACGTTAACTGTTTTTACTTCTTCTTGTGGATTGTGGTTGAACAATGCTTCTATCAATGAATTTTGCTATTTTTGCCCTTAATCTTGCTTCATTTTGCTTTGATAGTTTGCATTCTTGGTTTACTATTGATGATTAATCCATGATTGCACTTGCAGTTGCCCCAGTGGCCATGAGTAATTCTTAAATATCTGGGACTTTCTAAAAATTACAACTTTTCGATGATGCTAAAAGGGGGAAAAATGGTTATGTGCTATTCTGAACATATGCTATTTATAACCTAATGAAGCTGGTTCTTTTATGATAAATGCTCAATACTCTAAAATGTGTTAATGTTGGATTAAGTTGGTTGCAGGCCTAAGCACAGAGTTTGTCATCATCAAAAAGGGGGAATTTGTTGGCCCAATAAATTGAATGGTTTTGAAGATTGAGAAAGGAACTCAAAGATGAACCAGGTCCATCATTGGAGACATAGACACATGCAGAGTTAAGGCACGTGAGGTGCACATGCAGGAGATAAACGAAATATGGGAAATAAAGAGATATATTCTGAATGAAAAGATTGCAAAATTATAAGGAGAAGGACTCCTTATTCAGTAAGAACAGAATCAAAGATAAGTAAGGATTCGAGGAGTTGAGATTAACTAGAACTCTTCCACCAAGGAAGAGTAGCATTATAACTCTAGTTAATCTCTCGTCTACTAATCCTATATATTGCAAATTGTTCTTATTTTACAAGTACGCACAAAAGTAGAAGTTAAGCAAGAATTGAGAGCAAAATTAGAACGGCAAATTTTGCAAGCAATTCGTGTGAGATTTAAGTGTGCGACTCTGAAGCTACTTGAACCAGATAGAAGAACCAGTTCCAACTGTTGTCTTTTAGTCTAGTTACTTGTAGTAGGTGATTTTAACTTGTACCTTTCAGCTTTATGTAGAAGTGTCTGTAATAGGTACTGTGTGTTTCAAGTTATAGCTAACTTGGATTTTGTCGCAAATAGCTAGAGGCTATTTTGCCACAAAGAGATTATAGGTAATCCTAGCTTTACAAAAGAGTTTTTGTAAATGTTGTTTGGCTCACTAATTTAGTAAAAGAGTTTGGGAAAATCCTAGTGGGAAGTAGGTCGTGATTTTTCACCTTTGAGCCAGGTGTTTTCCAAGTAAACATATCTGTGTTCTTTATTTTCTGTATTTATTATTCCGCAAACAGTAGAGGTTGAACACATAGAAGAACATGTTCCTTCTATAACTAGTGCACGTGAAAATCGGACACCACACAAATCACCCTCCCCCCTCTTGTGTGGTATTGACGTTTAGAACATCAGGCTTGTAGACATATCCTGTCAGTTAGTGCAGTATGTTCGTCTTATAGGCCATGTACGTATATTTTGTTGGCTTGTCAGTTATAATAGTTATGACGGCCTTGTCGACCCAGCTTTATGTTGACATTTAGTCAGCATTAGTCTCTATTCAGTTTTATATTTTGCTTTGAAAATTGTCTTGCAATGTGGCCCCTGGCCAAAGTTTGACATTATATGTCCATACTTCCTGAGTCGCAAGTTGGTACGCAAGGATAGATGAGGCACCGGTGCCGGTCTTGCCCCCAGACTCGGAGCGTGATAACAACATCAACACTGGTGCTAAAGTCAATGCGGTCTTGAGCTTCGGAAAGCTTGCCTCACAATCATTTTACCATCGGAACGGAGCACACTTCTGGGTCAATCTAGTCAAAGTTGCTGCAATAGATGAGAAGCCCTCCACAAATCGGCGATATTAACCTGCTAACAGCAAGAAGCTCCTGATCTCGGTCGCTGTGGTATGATGAGGTAAACTCTAAACTAGCTCGATCTTCCTGTGATCTACCTTAATAGCCTCTCCTGATACAAAATTCCCCAAGAATTCCATAGAATCTAACCAAAACTCACACTTAGAGAACTTAACATATAGCTTATATTCCCGCAAAATCTGAAGCACCACTATCAAATGCTGCTCGTGCTCCTCCATGCTACGCGAGTAGATTAGAATGTCATCAATGAAGACAATGATAAATGAGTCAATATATGCATGAACACATGGTTCATCAAATCCATAAACATCAATGGGGCATTAGTCAAGTTGAAGGACATCACTAGGAACTCATAGTGGTCGTACCTAGTCCTGAAAGGCATCTTCGGAACATCTGAATCACGAATCTTCAACTGATGGTACCTCGATTTCAAGTCGATATTAGAGAACACCCTGGCACCCTGCAACTGGTCAGACAAATCATCAATATGCGGCAGTACGTACTTGCTCTTAATGGTAACTTTGTTCAACTAGCGGTAATCAATGCACATACGCATAGTCCAATCTTTCTTCTTCACGAACAACATCGGTGCACCCCAAGGCGACACACTCGGCCTGACAAACCCCCTTGCTAGAAACTCCTCAAGTTGTTCGTTCAACTCTTTCGAAGCCATGCGGTACAGTGGAATAGAAATATCCTTCGAACCTGGAGCCAAATCAATACAGAAATTGATATCACGATCTGGTGACATGCCTGGTAGATCAGAAGGAAACACATCGGAGAACTCCCGGACCACAGGAACTATATCAATCACCGAAGTCTCTACAACCGTATCCCAAACATAATCTAGATAAACTAAATAACCCTTCTAGACCATGTGTCGAGACTTCATAAAAGAGATAACCCGACTAGATGCACTAATAGACGAACCCTTATACTCCAATCTAGGCAACTCTGGAATCACCAAGGTAACAGTCTTGGCATGGAAATCAAGGACATCATGATATGGAGACAACCAATCCATGCATAGTATTACCTCAAAGTCGATCATATCAAGTAACAGAAGATCTGTTCTAGTCGCATAACCACAGAAAGTCACGATACAAGACCGGTAGATCTGATCCACAACAACAAAATCACCCACTAGCATGGACACATATACATGAGTACCAAGGACTCACAAGGAACACCTAGAAAATGGGAAAACATATATGAAATATATGAATACGTATACCCTAGATCAAATAGTACCGAAGCATCCCTACCACAAATAAAAACAATACATGTAATCATGGCATCTGAGGCTACTGCATCTGGTCTGGTTGGAAAGGCATAGAACCTAGATGGAGCGCCACCCGACTAACCTCCACCTCTAGGACGGACCCTACCCAATTTCCCTCTACCTCAGGGTGGCCGAACGGCTGGTGTGGCAACTGGTCCTGTAATCATAGGCTGCTGACCCTAATGTATAGCCTTGCCCCGAAGCCTGGGGTTGAGCCTCCTCGTATGACCAAGATCCCCGCACTTGAAACAACCTCTCGGTACAGTGGACTTCTGACCTGAAGTATAACCCTGGCCTAAAGTCCCACTGGAGAAACCCTGAATAGCCGATGGACGGTAGGAGTTCTATGCAATGGCGCTGAAATAGGGCCGCACTAGAGAACCCCGAGGAGCCGACGGTGCTGGATATGTGGGCCTGCTAGACTGGCCCCTCACAAACTGACCTCTGCCCCCAGCCGGAGCACCACTAAACCCTCTAGAATTTTGGAACTGCATATCCCTTGTTACTGGCTCTCGGCTCCACTGACAAACACCCTCTATCCTCCAAGATATCTCCACAACTAGCTCGTACGAGGTCCCCATCTCCACCTCTCGGGCCATAGTGTCCTGGATACCAAAGTGCAAACTCGCAATGAACCTCCGCACTCTCTCTGCATCGGTAAGAAGTATCATAAGTGCATGGCGAGATAACTTAAAGAATATACCCTCATTGTCAGTCACTGACATTTGGCCCTGCCGGAGCTACTCGAACTAAAACCGCAACTCTTCTCTCTGAGAGGATGGAATATATCTATCCAGGAAGAGGCGTGTGAACGGGTCCCATGTCAACGTAGGAGAACCTGCTGACCTACCGAGAACATAAGACTTCCACCATCTACGGGCGTTGCCCTCCAGCTGAAAGGTGGTAAAGTCCATCCTGTGGGACTCCAATACCCTCATGTTGTGCAGTTTGTCCCTTCAACGTTCAATAAAGTCCTGGGGGTCCTCATGTCGCTCACCTTCAAACATAGGAGGATGTAGCCTGGTCTATCTATCCAATAGCTTCTGCAGCTCGCCGGCCGTAGCTGGTCCGGGCTCAGGTATAACTGTTGTAACTGGTTGAGCTCCACCCACAGGTAGTGCACCCGGGGTGATTTACTGCAGTTGCATGCCCTGGAGCCTGAGTGGTAGGGGTCTGTGCTCCCCTTCCCGCCTGCGATGTGGTTGGGTCTGCTGTAAATAAACCAGCCTATGTCATAGAATCCACGAACCGCAGCATACGGCCTATGGCCTCTTGGAATCTAGTTCGGAAATGAAAACCAATGTGGCTAGCTCTACTGCAGGCACCTCACCCTGCTCCTCAATAATAGGATCCTCCACCGGATCCACTGGTGGCAAAACTGGAGAAACTCTAGGACTCCCTCGTCCTCTACCATGAGCTGGAGCCCTCCTTCGGCCTCTAGCAACAAGGGGAGCAACTCCTCCATGGTCAGGTACATATGTCGAGTGCGTTCTCACCATATGTGAGAGAATAAGAGAGAGATATTTAGCACAACACCAATTGTACCATAGGAGATGAAGAGAGTAATTTTTCCTAACATATTATAGCCTCTCGAAGATAAGTACAGACGTCTCTACACCGATCCGCAAGACTCTATTAGGATAACTTGTGAGACCTACGTGAATCTAGTTCTTTGATACCAAGTTGTCATGACCTAATTTGTCCTATAGGTCGTGATGGAGCCCAACAGCGCCACTAGGCAAGCCAACAGTGAACTAGTGATGTGTTTATTCTTTTTAACAATTTTGAAGTAGTTGATTTTTTATTTATTAAGTAAATAAGAAAGGAAAATTTTAATAAAAAAAGCGTAAACAAATAAAGGAGTGTCGCTCCCCCCTTTTTCTCTCCTCGCGGAGATCGGGTTCAGGACATTTTTTTAGACAAACTCCTTTGGAAGGAAGAAGTTAAAGGAAGAGTCGCCACCTAACGATTTTTATGGTGCGTTAGCGCACCTTGAGTAGTTAACTCATGAACTAGTTTGCATTATCAAAGATTGAGTAAGGGCTTGAAGTTATCCTAAGGGGAAGGTGTTAGGCATCCCTCAGGATCCACAACTATGGGTCCCGGCCAAATGGTTTTGTGAATTCAAACAATAAGCAAATAACAAGCAAGGCTCACATAAGAGGGGATTTCAAACAAGTAGTGGAGTTTTATTGAATGTTTAAAATAAATTAGAAGTAAACATTTGAGAAAATATCCTAGGTTTAAAGTAATACGGATCACATCAATGCAAAACCTGGTAATCACTCCTCGAAGAGGGGCTACACGTGGTATTAGCGCACCGGTCATCATATCCATATTCTACCCTTCCCACCCTATGAAGGTAATTAAAGAGTGTGTTGGTCATGGATTCTATTGCGTGCTATAACCTGTCCCATCTTATCAATCCTGGAGGAAGTTAGACTACTATCCTAAAGGGTAGGTACTAGGCAGAACCCCTAGGTTTAAAGGTCAAATTCTAAGCGACAAATAAAATATGTAGGGCTGCAAGTATAGGGGACACACATGAGCAGATATGAGGCTCATGAATTCCTCCACAAATTATTACACATTACTAGCACGACTCAAACACAAAGAGGTCTTTGAATTTCAGAACCTAAGGCAGTATGTCTAAGTGATAATACAGTAATGGGGCAGTCTGATTACTGAGTTTCAGAAGAAACCTTTTTACCAGTTCTAGATTATGAATTCTGATATGGAGTTAGCCAAACAATACAAAGCGACAGTTTTCCTAATTTTAATAAACTTAATGCCTAAGGCTTGCCTAGGCGGGTTTCACAAACTCCAGTTATCCTATTTAGACTTGATCGTGGTAAATGAGTGAGTATTTAAACTAATGTGAATGCAGTGTCCTACAAAACAGGATATCTAAATGCATACAGGGTGTGGAATGATGCAAACCTACGCATGATTTTCTAAATGCACAAACGTTTTCAGAAATCAGAATCTATTATTATTTAGGGCGGAATTTACTTATTAACACATCTTTTTGACTCGAAACAGGTAATACAGAAGCGTAGTTAAGTTGTTAAACCTAGCACATGATTTCTAATGTAAATAACAGTATGTCCTTAACACATGAATTTGGCATAGGTAATATGAGCATGCTGAGAATGAATTCCTAGGGTAACATGATCTCTAATGCAAATATTGACGATTAATGTTTTTAACCTAAAGTAGGATTTCGAGACATGGTGATCGTGAAGATGCGGACACAGTAACATTATAACAACCATTTTATAGTTATTTAACTACGAACAGGATATCTAAGTGAGGCATGAGTATGGCAAAGATGCTGAGATAAACGAGCCTAAAACATGTTTTCTAATGCATACATGGCAAGTATTCCTAAGCATGGTAGCTATTGAACACATATACAAAATAAATCCTATAGCATGGTTTCTACCCATAATTGTACTAAGCATGCACAACCCCGCCCATTTCACTATCCAGCCCATAATCGTTTTTACAATTAATTATTACAGACCAGCCTTGCACAAACTCCATAAATAAGGAAATTAAGAAGTGACACTATGGAAGGCCTAACAGTAGGCCCAAGTCCTCATATCCAACAATGCCATATGCCATGACCTTTTGTAACCCAGGTGCGTCAGAGTTCCTAAGGATCTTAGAAGACCCAGGCAGTGCTCACACCCAAGTACCCTAGCCAGGAATGAGTAAGTGCAGTGTGGAATGGCAGCCTTGTGTGTCAGAGTTCAATGGGTACTCAAATGGTCCCCAAGGCAGTGCTCACACGAAGGGGGCGGAACTTAGAACTAAGAGTAGTGAGATGTGCTTATAGTTAGAAAAGAGTTGAGTTTGAAAAGTAGCTTTTGGAAATAACTGTTTTGAAAAATAGCCTCAGAAATCAACATGAGGTTTTTTTTATGAAAACTGGTTTGCAGAAGAAAGAAACAAGACAATCAGCAACCCAGAACATACATGGCTTAGGAAGCAAACACAAACAGGGATAGGGGGACTGGGGGACAAATAAGTCACATAGTAGAGGCAGACTTGCACACAAATAGTCCTTAGGCTAGTGTTATATGGTTTAAACAATCACAGCCTAGTTATCACAAAATGTTCATGCCAGGAATCTAACATCATCAGATTAAGGGGTGTCAAACAGAGTCACATGTTAGGTACAAGATTAGGATTTACATAATAACTAAGTATTAGCTGGTACATGCTTATAGTGTTGGGAGTCAGGCAGATTCATGATAGAAACATGTAAGGGAAAGCAATAGACATGTTAGATTAAAGCAAAAGGGGAATCACATAGACAAATAGACGTGAGAAACATGTTGAGTTGGATGCTATAAACTTAAACTAGAAACATACTAGTTAGGAGTAAGAATGAATGCAGAATGAAGATCAGTAATGCGAAGGACGGCAGAGTAGTAGTGTGTAGATGCAACAGAACAAGACAGCAGCAGAGCAATAACACAATAGTCAGCCTTGGCTTGTAGCTGGCTAACACATAAACAGTAGCAAGTAACACCAGAAGTAACAGAGCAGAGAGATTTTGGTTGTTTTATCCTAAAGATAGTAGGGTGTTTATAATTCTGAAAACAAGTAGAGAAAATAAGGTAAGGAATAATTAGTCTAACATAATTATGGAAATAATAACCAATCAGTATCAATTAAAGGCCTGGACTCCCGTTAATTAGGGAGTCAAGATCAAACGGGCTAATCAAAGTTAAATCAGGGAAAGGAATCAACTAGAGTGATCTTACCATAACGGGAGTAGTAAAAGCATGGAGTGTGTAATAAAGACCACGTTCATAACACGCAATTAAGGAAAGTACACACTGATAGCATATTCACAAAACAAAGCATGGGTTTAATTCTGAAAATTAGTCGAGGGAATCTCAACTGTAATTGAAATCACAGGGAATCAGGCATAATCAAGGAAAGTATCACACAATCAAGGGAAGCAATTCGAAAAATCAGTATAGAACATACAAAATCATAGGTTCGAAGAAAACATCATAGAGTCAGTAGAAGGTATCAGGAACCCTAACCATGAATTAGAGTAAGAAACATAGAGCACATAGAGAGCCTAGAAGAAGTATACAGATTGGCTAAACATAGAAAAGAAGACGGACTAAAAAAACTAAAAATTGGGGATTTTCCGTAAGAAGCTTTGAATCAAAACGTATTAACAAAGAAAAACATAGAATAACATTAAAGCAGAAGTAAAGGAAACTCGATTTTGAAAGGGGTTTGTGAAACCCTAGTTTTAAAAATAGAAAGATTGTTTAAAGATGAAAGTTTTCAGAGAAAAAACATAGAAAGAAACTTCAAAATACTATAGATCTTAAGTAGATCTGGAATAAATCGAAAGACATAGGGTTAGGGCTTCATGGAACCCAGAGAAGTAAGAAGAACCTCAAAGACGGCACCGGCCTAACCCGGAACAGGTTGTAAACTTACTCAAACGGCCGGGGAGGCTGGAAAGTGGCATGGGACCATGGGAGATGAGTTAGACCGCTCCAGGTTCGCCTGAGAGCCCCAGAGCATCACTGGACTGGTGCAAAGTGGACAAATAGCCATGAGACGATGAGGAGCCATGGTTTCTGGTGAGAGAACCAGTCGAAGAAGATAACCGGACTCCATCGGAGAGGAGAAGCCAAAGGAGGCTTCTAAAGAGAACTTAGAGCGTAACAGAGAGAGATAGAAAGAGAGTGAGTGTTGAGAGAATGAGGGGTCGGAGGGGGGTAGTGATTAGGTTTAATTATGGTAACCCTGATTTGGACCGATGATCTCATTTGATCAACGGTTCAGATCAAGTGTGGGTTGGGCCAGGTTATTTGTGGGTTTTGGGCTGGGTTGGTTATGGGGTTTTGGGTCAGGTGGGTTGGGTTTAAAATTGGTTATAATTTAAATAGAAATGGGCTAAACGTTCAATACCCAATTAAATAAGATAAGTAATTAATAAAATAGCTAATAATTGTGTAAAAATAAGTTGAGACCAAATAAATGAAATTAAGGTGATTGAATAAGATATAAAAATTATAAATGATCATTCACTGATTTTAAAATGGTATAAATGCACATTTGTGCTATAATTGCAAAAATTGCCGAAATTAACTAATGATGTCAATATTGGCTAATTTGTGAAATAATAAAATCCTAAGGGAATTAAGTAGGATATAAATAACATGTTGAGCAAGAAAATAATTTGAAATTATATCATTTAGGAATAATTATAGAATATAAAGTATTAAATAAACAAGAAAATAATTTGTTAAAAATATGAAAAACTGTGAGAACATACAGTTAGTGTAAGGAATGATTTTGAAAGTATATATACAAGTTTGAAAATAATTTGAGGGAAAATTGGGTATCAACAGCTTCCCTTCTTTACCCGAAAAGGATGAAAGAGTTGTGGGGTAAAGATATGATGGCCAATTTTTACTGGAGGGAATATGAAAGATTTAGGTCGCACCGTGGCTTATGAGCTGCCTACATATCCCTGGTTGTGCAAGAATCAGGCCTTATGTAGTTCATGAGTCACCGGTGAAGTATACCGGTGAAGTCTCACAAGGACGTACGCAAGGTGCAAGGTAAGGTGAACAAAATGGCCTACGAGGTAGTTAGGAGAACTGGAGCGGTCCGCTCCTGCCTGGCTGCTTTTCTTAGCCGGATTTCCTGTAAATGAATAACAAGCATAGATTGTGCATAATTTAAACATGATGCAGATTCCCATTGGACCATAATGTTGTCTTTGGACGGTTGAGGATGGAGTCCTTAGACCATGATGTCCTGGGCCATGAATCGCTTGATGCGGGATTCGCAGGCTATGAAATGATGTTCTCGGGCCATGAGGATGGTGACTCCGAACCATGATGCCTTTGAATAATGATATGTAGAGTGATAAAAAAAGGGATCCGCGGGCCATGAAATGATGTTCTCGGGCCATGAAGATGGTGCCTTTGAACGATGACGCCTTTGGATAGGTTGGTGATAATTCAGCCCATGAGAAGTGCAATAGTATGATGCTAACAAGACAGAGCTTAGTCTTATGAATTAAAAAGGGCAAAGCTTATCCCGGAAAGAAATAAAGTAGATAATGACAGAGACGATGATTGCTTTAAAAGGTAAATGAGAGGCAGCGTTAGCCCCCGGAAGGCAGAATGGTAGCCTTATGCAAGAAATAAAAATGATGATGGAGACAGCGTTTAGTCTCGAAAGGCATAATGGTAGCCGTATGCAGATGGAGACAGTGCTTAGTCTCGGAAGGCAGAATGATAGCCTTATGCAATGCGGGAAATAAAATGCAAATGGAGACATCGTTTAGTCTCGGAAGTCAGAATGGTAGCCTTATGCAATGCAGGAAATAAAATGCAGATGGAGACAGCGTTTAGTCTCGGAAGGTAGAATAGTAGCCTTATGTAGATGGAGACAGCGCTTAGTCTTGTAAGGCATAATGGTAGCCTTATGCAATGTGGGAAATAAAATGCAGATGGAGACAGCATTTAGTCTCGGAAGGCAGAATAGTAGCCTGCGGGAAATAAAATGCAGATGGAGACAGTGCTTAGTATCGGAAGGCAGAATGGTAGCCTTATGCATGATTTAAAGGAAGGACAACAGAAATTCTTAGCTGGCATTAATTGTCGTAGAGCATTGTGATAATGAAGCATCATTTGTGCTGATAATAAATGTTGGTGTGTGCGATGAGTTTGAGGAAAGGTGTTTGTCCTTTGAACGGATAATATGTTTTGGGGCTTTTGCAATTTTGTGCCTACACCCAAGGAAATATCATGAGTTTTGTAAAGGGGCAGGTTAGTTCGCATTCCCACTGGCTCTGTTTGGCTCGTCTACTTGATCACGATACTGTTCGCATCATTGGGGTAGCGCTCGCTAAACAAGTTGTTTTGATAAATATGCATGATTTTAAAAGTATAATATATAATCTAAAATAGTTTTAGATGAACCGATGACATGACACGGTTCGAGACATTGCAACCTCTCCTGCTGTGGAATTTTGAGGGTCCTCCTCAAAATTCTGCCCCAGTTTGCTGGGTGGATGCCTCTGACTGCTGCTCGTGTCGTGGCTGGCTGAACTTACGTCAGAATTTTGAGGGTCCTCCTCAAAATTCTTCCCCAGTTTCCAATTATGGGGGAAATAGATTTTTATTGAATTGTGATCGAACCCATAGGGCTGCTTACGCATCCCCTCTTAAACGGGAATCAAGTTAGGCGTAGCTCAATTTACATCATTGAGAAAATGTGAAGATTACAAATAGTAGCGCTTGACTGCATCTGAAATGATTGGTTTTGGTCAGACTTCTCCATCCATTTCAAGTATGAGTGCTCCTCCTGTCAGCACTCTGTGAACCATATACGGGCCTTGCCAATTGGGAGAGAACTTCCCCTTGGCTTCATCTTGATGTGGAAAGATTTTCTTTAACACCAGCTGCCCTGGTGTAAATCGTCTTGGCTTGACTTTCTTGTTGAAGGCCCTATCCATTCTGTTTTCATATAGCTGACCATGACAAACTGCATTCATTCTTTTTCTGTCTATGAGGGCTAGCTGCTCATAACAGCTCTTTACCCACTCTGTGTCGCTGAGCTCAGCTTCTTGTATAATTCTCTGAGATGGGATCTCCACTTCGGCAGGAATTACAGCCTTTGTACCGTAGACCAGCATATAGAAATTTGCCCCGGTTGATGTGCGGACAGTGGTGTGATATCCCAATAAGGCAAGTGATAACTTCTCGTGCCACTGTTTGGGCCTTTTTATCATCTTTCTTATTATCTTCTTGATGTTTTCTGAATCTCCCAAGTTTATGCTTTTAGTCTCGTCCAGGTTGGACTTAGGTCTGTTCTCAAAGTTCTCAACTTCTTTGACAATCTCGTCAGGTATGTCTTCTTCATCTGAATCAATGTCCATTTGCTGCGTTGTCTCGTTGCATGTCATAGCCATCGGTTCATCAAGACAAGTAATAGTAATGTTGTATAAATAAATTAACGAGGGAAAACAATAGAAATAAAATATCGGATTTCGTAAGAGAAATTTAGAAGATGCTTTGATAGATTGAATAACTATTTCGATCATTGAAGATCTTCATTGTAGAAATTAAAAACAAACGCAGGAAAATTATTTAGTAAATAAAACAGTAAAAATGCTTGTTTTAGCCTTGCTACCCCGAGGCTCATCGGGCTCTGGTTGTCTTGATAGACCAGTTCTTGAGATATGCCCCCTTGATCACAGTCTGTATGGAAGGGCCTTCTTCCCCCTCCCCCTCGAGGACAACACAGCAATCCATATCATCATTCGGTAGAAACAAGCTCCTCATTGCTGCAAGTGCTTCTTCTTCATCTAAACCGTATATAGTATCAGCTTTCTTGAAAGTCTGCTCAAGATGAGGTATCGGCTGTTCCAAAGGGTAATAGGGACTGCGCCAAGGTGGCATCCAGTTGTTGAATTCCTGCAGGTGTACTCATACCCCAAACCGAAAGTGGTATCATGCTCCTTGAGCTTTATAGGCTTCATGATCCCTTGGAGGTTTTTACCGAGCCCTTTGCCTGGCTCATATCCTCCCCACTTCAAGATGCTCTCGATCTTGTTATCCCACCATTTGTCCTTGTCGATGGAATTGACCCGTTCAATATGGTGGTAAGTTCCTCCGCCTATCTTCCTTTTCCCGTCAATCATAGGAATAGTTTGACAGCCATAAATGGGGTTGCTACCATCACCATGAATAATCACCTCTTGGTGGTTCCATTCGAATTTTACCCCCTGATGTAGTGTTGATGCCACGGCCCCAACAGCATGAATCTAGGGCCGTCCCAACAACAGGTTGTAGGATACCGGAACATCCATCACCTGGAAATTCACTTCGAACCAAGTCGGTCCCATCTGTAAACATAGACTGATCTCCCCCATGGTGTACCTCTGAGAACCGTCGAAAGACTTCACATTGATTGCCCCATCCTTTATCTCATGTAGCCCTCTGCCTAATTTCTTGAGTGTTATCAGCGGATAGATGTTAAGACTGGAACCTCCATCGATCAAGATTCTCGTGATGAAATGATCCTCGCACTATACGGTGATGTGCAGCGCTTTGTTGTGCCCCAATCCTTCAGGTGGTAGCTCATCCTCATGAAAAGTGATTTTATGACTCTCTAGTACCTGGCCTACAATATTGGCCATTTCTCCACTAGTGATGTTGTTCGGCACATATGCTTCGTTCAACACTTTCAACAAAGCACTTATGTATGTTTCGAAATTCTGCAGCAGAGAGAGGATGGATATTTGTGCCGGTGTCTTATTCAGCTGGTCGATGACTGAATACTCCTTCGCCTGTATATTTCTCCAAAGGTCATTGGGACATGTCTCAATAAGGGGAGGTCGGTTGGCGGCCTACTTGCTCGACTCGGCCAGATGCTTAGGGGTGTAGACCCTACCAGTTCTATTCATACCCTGTTCTGCGACAGCTTCCTCAAACCTAGCCTTGGTTTTCCTTCTCACCTCGGTTGTGTAGTCCTAAGGAATATCATTTGAGTAAAAGGGTGGCGTGGTTGACATCGCCACCGAAATGGGTGTAGCCATCATTATTTCAAACGAAATGTGTGTTCGGGGTGGCAAGCTTGCGACCTCGAACGAAGCTGGTGTATTTGCTAGAGATACAAACTCAACTTTAATCGGCACTGAAGACTTTGCCAGTGGCTGCTTCAAACTCGAACGACATAGACATATTTACCTCAGAGGTCTCAGACGGCTGAATATGGACTATGATTGGTTTGAGAGTGACTGCAGATTTCTTTGGGTTATCGACTTCTGCGATCAACTCGATTGACCCCTCGGGGTCCCAATCATCTTCTATTTTAATCATATGGACGCCTCCACCTGTAACGACCAGGTCGGTCGTTCGGTGAGATTTACCCCGTTTCCCCCATTTATGCATTTTTCATATATTGCTAGCTTGTTTTTTGTGTTGGGTCAGTTGGTTTGGGTCCGGAGTGGTCATGGTGATAATTGAGGCATTTAGTCTCCTAAAGTAACATAAAAGTTGAGAAAGTCAATTGAGAGTTGACTTATTGGTGAACGACCTCGGAATGCGGATTTTATGGCTCGGATAGCTTCGTTAGGTGATTTGGGACTTAGGAGGGTGTTCGGAATGAAGTTTTGATGTCCGGTGTAGAATAAGGCATGAACTGGCGAAAGTTAGTTTTTGGCGATTTCCGGTCGGCAGTGGAAAAGAGGCTATTGGGGTCGGAAAGGGATTCTGGAAGTTGGAGCAGGTCCGTAATGTAATTTTGGGTATGTGTGCAAAATTTCAGGTCAATCGGAGGTGTTTCGGTTGGTTTCGGCGTAGTTGGCGAAATTTGGAAGTTTCAAAGTTCATAGGCTTGAATTTGATGTAATTTTGGTGTTTTCATGTTGTTTTGATGTTTCGAAGGCTCGACTAAGTTGGAATAATGCTATGGGATGTGTTGGTATGTTTCGTTGAGGCCCCGAGGGGCTCGGGATTGATTTCGGATGGTTGGCGGAGTTTTGAACTTGGAAAATTGCAACAAATGGCTGTTGGTGTAAGTTTCTGGTGTTGGCCGCACCTGTGGAAGGGTAGTAGTAGGTGCGATGTTGCAGGTGCGAAAGGCCATGCGCAGGTGCGAAAGGAGACTAGGCAGGGGAAATTCGCAGGTGCGAAGAGTTGGCCGCACCTGCGAAGCCGTAGGTGCGGAGAAGTGGCTGTAGGTGCGAAAATTGGTCCGTTAGTGGGATTGCGCAGGTGCGCACCTGGGACCGCAGGTGTGGGTCCGCAGGTGTGATTAAGTGTCCGCAAGTGCGGAATTGCTGGGCAGAACAGTATAAAAGAGGCCTCCGTGAAATTTTATTCATTTCACCATTGTTGCATACGGTTGGAGCTCGTTTGAAGGCAAATTGAAGAGAGAATTTGTGGTTCTTCAGTGGAGGTAAGTTCCCGGTTTATTAAAGTCGCTTCTATGCTATTTTGTTCGGATTAGGCTTGTAAATTGAAGGATTAAAGTAGGTAAGGTTGAGAAGAATGGGTGGAGGATTGGAAAATTCTTTTGGCAATTTGGGTAGGCAATTGTGGTCCGATTGTGGTGTTTTTGGTATGTGTAGAATCGTGGGAGGATGAGGTTTCTAGTGACGTAAAATTTATCCAATTCTAAGATGTGGGCTCGGGGCTCGGGTTTTGCCGAATTTCGAGATTCTTGTATAATTTGATAGTTTTCGATTGGGTTGTGTTCCTTTAGTACATATTAATGATGTTAAACTGGTTTTGTCTAGATTCGGAGCAATCGGGAGCCAACTTGAGGGGCAAAAGCATAGCGGACTAGTGTTGTGGCCCGGAAGAGGTATGTAATGGCTATAAATCTTGCCCTGAGGGTATGAAACCCCGGACTACATATTTCTCATTGGTTTTAGAATGGCGCACATGTCGGATGACAAATATGTGGCGCGCACTGATTTTTGGATTGGATTTGATCCTCTCCGCGGAAACTATTGAGTTGCATATTTTACTCAAAACCTTAAGTTAAATTATGTTCTAAAGATTGTTGAAATATTTGGGCTATAATCCGTGTTTGGGGCCTCGTGCCGATCTGTTTAGACCCCTTAGGGGCTTTTTACTGTTGTTTTCCTCACTATTTATTAATGATTTCACTCAGTCGCATTGTGCTTACTGTTTTCGAAACTCAGCCTGATTTACACTACTTTGAGATTTAAAAATGATTTTTTGGGTCGAGTACCCTGTTCTACTAATTTGCCTGAGGGGCTTTTGAGAGGTTCTGCTGAAGGAGCCCCTCCGGAGTCTGCACACAACCCTAATGAGCGCACCGAATGCCGAATGCTGAGTGCGGAGTGCCGAGTGACGAGCGATTGGGAAGCATGAGTGACTGTGAGGCATGCCCGAGGGGCTGATTATGATACATGTTTTGCTCGAGGGGCTACTTATGATTTTACTACTTTCACTCCGAACTTATGAAATATGTTTTGCTCGAGGGGCCTCTATATGATTCATTTCGTTTTCATACTAAATCTTTCGGTTTAAAGTCGTTAAAAATATACATTCTTCAAAGGACTTTTCTGAAGTTGGTTTTAAGGCATGACGATTTCATATATCTATGTTATTACTGTTGCAAAGTAAGGTTGTGCATATTGTGAATTGATGAAATTGATTTTTATGTGTTTCCTTGCCACTTAGACTTTATTTATTTTCATTACTACTGAGTTAGTGTACTCACATTACTCCATGCACCCCTGTGTGCAGATTCAATTGCAGATACCGAGCATTAGCTATCTTTTCCATGCGGAGCTAGAGTGCGGGATATAGAGGTAGTTGTTCAGCGTCCGCAGCATCTCTGTTTTCCCTTCTTGTTGTATCTAGCTATTTATTCGGAGGTTTTGTATTATAATAGTATACCTTTGGCTTATTTTTCTCAGATGCTCATGACATGTTGGTTCCGGTTTTTGGGGCTGGTGGCACTGTTTATTGGCCTAATGTATTTAGTAAACTCTATATATTTTATGAAATGCTCGAAATTGGATTGGGATTTTGAAAGAAATCGTAAACATATGATTATTGGCTAGCCTAGTTCCACGATAGGTTCCATCACGGTCGGTTTAGGTTTTGGGGTTGTGACAGTTTGGTATCAGAGCATAGGTTAGATAGGACTCAACGGTCATGAGCAGGTTTAGTAGACTCCTGCAGATCGGTACAGAGACATATGTACTTATCTTCAAGAGGCTGCCGAACTCTTAGGAAACATTTCTATCTTTCCTGAACTCTTTCGTTCTAATCTATTGATTCTTGAAATCTGAACTTACATTGTTTCATTCTCTCACAGATGGTGAGGACACGCCATACCGATCAGAGTGACCAGACACCAGCTAGACCAGCGAGAGGTTGAGGTCGCGGTCGAGGCCGTGGTAGAGGTGGGGGCTAGCCCGCGCAGCAGCCGGGGCAGTACCACAGGATCCCCCCATCGATCAGCATCAGGTTCCCGCCGATGGTGTTCCAGCAGGGCAGGCTTCGGCACCGGCAGTGCCTAT
This sequence comes from Nicotiana knightiana, assembly GCA_005239525.1. Lineage (NCBI taxonomy): Eukaryota > Viridiplantae > Streptophyta > Magnoliopsida > Solanales > Solanaceae > Nicotiana > Nicotiana knightiana. Next base: position 15,594 of record ML375932.1, on the reverse strand, counting down.
GGTTATTCCGGGTCTTCAGGAGACCCTGTCTCAGATATTGACAGTGTGCACTAGTTTGGCTCAGGCAGTCGCCATGTCTTCTACTGCCACCACAGCTCAGGCCGGGGGAGGCAATCAGACTCTAGCTGCTCAGGCACCTGAGCAGGCTGCATGGGGTATTCAAGCACCGGGAGCAGCCCCAACTCAGCCAGTTGCTCCGTTCAAGGATTATGTGGTCCCTGCTATGCCTGAGGACGAGCAGCGCAGGTTGGAGAGGTTCAGCAGACTTCAGCCTCCGACTTTCAGTGGTATAGATGGAGAGGATTCCTAGGGGTTTCTAGATAAGTGCCAGAGGATACTACGTACTGCGGGTATTTTGGAGACCAGTGGGGTCTCATTTGTTACATTTTAGTTTGCGGGTGTTGCCTTTACTTGGTAGGAGTCATTCAAGAGGCGTAGGCCGGTTGGTTCAGCACCTCTCACCTGGCAGCAGTTTCCACGATCTTTTTGGAGAAGTATGTTCCTCAGTCCCACAGAGAGGAGCAGCGCAGGCAGTTTGAGCAGCTGCGCCGGGGAGAGTTATCAGTTACTCAGTAAGAGATGAGGTTTTCCGATTTGGCTAGTCATGCTTCTGAGATTGTCCCTACTGATAGGGATAGGGTGAGGAGGTTTGTAGATGGTCTTTTTTATCAGCTCCGGCTATTTATGACTCGGGAGAGAGTATCGGGTTCTTCATTTGATCAGATTGTTGACATAGCTCGAGATATTGAGTCAGTTCACCGCCAGGAGCGGGAGGAGAGGGAGGCCAAGAGGCCTCGTGGTTCGGGCAGTTCTAGTGGTGCTCCCTTCAGGGGCAGCTTCAGCAGGGTAGGGGTCGTTCATTCAGGCCTCCTCAGTCAGGCCGCCCAGCGTATAGTAGTGCATCTTTGGGGCATGGCCCCCGTTGTTCTCAGTCAGGCCGTACTTCTTTTGGTGCCCTCCCAGCTCAGAGTGCAGCTCGAGCACCCCCAGTTCAGAGTTCTCCTATGCATGAGTCTTCCAGTGGTCATTCGGGTGCTAGGGGTTTCTATCAGTCCCCGCCTCCAGCACCATGGAGTTGTTTTGAGTGTGGAGAGTTCGAGCACATGTGGAGGCAGTGTCCCGGCCGTCCCGGTGGTTCTTCTCAGCAGAGGGGCCAGCCCTCGACTTCAGCCCCAGTTACTTCACCACCCACCCAGGCAGCCAGGGGTGGTAGTCAGTCAGCCAGGGGTCGTCCTAGATGGGGAGGTTAGGCTCGCATGTATGCATTTCCAGCCAGGCTAGATGCTATGGCCTCAGATTCCGTGATCGCAGGTATTGTCTCAGTCTGTTGCCGAGATGCCTTATCTTTATTTGACCCTGGTTCTACATATTCCTATGTTTCTTCATATTTTGCCCATTTTCTGGAGGTGCTCCGTGAGTCTCTAGTCACCTCTGTTCATGTGTCGACTCCGGTGGGCGATACTGTTGTTGTGGACCGTGTGTATCGGTCATGCATGATATCTATTGGGGGTCTAGAGACCCGAGTGGACCTACAACACTCAGCATGGTCGATTTTGATGTGATATTGGGCATGGATTGGTTATCTCTGTGCCATGTTGTTCTTGATTGTCACGCTAAGACCGTGACCTTAGCTATGCCAGGGTGTCCAAGGGTTGAGTGGAGAGGTTCTTCTGAGTATATGCCTAGTAGGGTGATTTCCTACCTGAAGGCTCAACGCATGGTTGGGAAAGGGTGTTTATCTTATTTGGCCTTTGTGAGGGATGTCAGTGGTGAGACTCCCGCTATTGATTCAGTTCCTGTGGTCCGTGACTTTCCGGATGTGTTTCCTGCAGACCTGCCAGGCATGCCACCTGACAGGGATATTGATTTTGGTATTGACTTGGTGTCAGGCACCCAGCCTATTTCTATTCCACCTTATCGTATGGCACCAGCGGAGCTAAAGGAATTGAAGGAGCAGCTTCAGGAACTCCTAGATAAGGGGTTCATTCGGCCTAGTGTGTCACCTTGGGGTGCATTGGTGTTGTTCGTGAAGAGGAAGGATGGGTCCATGCGTATGTGTATTGATTATCGGCAGCTGAATAGAGTTACGATGAAGAACCGGTATCCCTTGCCCCGCATTGATGATTTGTTTGACCAGCTTCAAGGAGCCAGAGTGTTTTCCAAGATTGATTTGAGATCTGGGTATCATCAGTTGAAGATTCGGGATTCTGACATTCCGAAGACTGCTTTCAGGACCAGATATGGTCATTATGAGTTCTTGGTTATGTCATTTGGGCTGACCAATGCCCCAGCTGCGTTCATGCAATTGATGAACAGCGTGTTTCAGCCTTACCTTGATTCTTTCGTCATTGTGTTCATTGATGACATCCTGGTTTATTCTCGTAGCCAGGAAAAGCATGCTCAACATTTGAGAGTTGTGATACAGAGGTTGAGGGAGGAGAAGATTTATGCGAAATTCTCCAAGTGTGAATTTTGGCTTGGTTCGGTAGCTTTCTTGTGGCACGTGGTGTCTAGTGAGGGTATTCAGATTTATCCGAAGAAGATAAAGGCGGTGCGGAGTTGGCCCAGACCTTCCTCAGCTACAGAGATTAGGAGTTTCCTTGGTTTGGTGGGATATTACCGTCGCTTTGTGGAGGGATTCTCTTCTATTGCTTCGCCTTTGACTAGATTGACCCAGAAGGGTGCTCCATTCAGATGGTCTGATGAGTGTGAGGAGAGCTTTGAGAACCTTAAGTCAGCATTGACTACATCTCCGGTAATAGTTTTGCCTACTGGTTCGGGTTCTTACACAGTCTATTGTGATGCTTCTAGAGTTAGGTTGGGAGCGGTAATGCAGGACGGTAGGGTGATTGCCTACGCGTCTAGACATTTGAAGGTGCACGAGAATAATTATCCAGTGTACGATCTTGAGTTAGCTACCATTGTTCATGCCTTGAAGATTTTGCAGCATTATTTGTATGGAGCGCAGTGTGAGATTTTTACTGATCATTGTAGTTTGCAGCATCTGCTGAGACAGAAGGAATTNTCTAGCCTACCTTCCAGTAGCAGAGCGGCCATTAGCCCTTGATGTTCAGGCCTTAGCGGGTCAGTTGGTGAGATTGGATCTATTAGAGCCCCCGCGGGTGTTGGCTTGTGTAGCCTCCAGGTCTTATCTTTACGATCAGATTAGAGCATGCCAGTATGATGATCCACATTTTCTTGTTCTTCAGGACATGGTCCGTCGTGGTGATGCCAGGGATGTGGTTATTGGTGATGATGGGGTCATGAGGATGCAGGGCCGGATTTGCGTGCCCAATGTAGATGGGCTTCGAGATTTGATTCTAGCTGAGGCCCATAGTTCGCGGTATTCCATCCATCCGGGTGCCGCAAAGATGTATCAGGATTTGAGGCAGCATTATTGGTGGAGGCGGATGAAGAACGATATTGTTGAGTTTGTGGCTCGGTGTCTCAACTGCCAGCAGGTCAAGTATGAGCACTAGAGACCAGGTGGATTGCTTCAGAGGTTTGATATTCCGGAGTGGAAGTGGGAGCGGATCACCATGGACTTCGTAGTTGGACTCCCACGGACTTCGAGGAGGTTTGATGCTATATGGGTTATTGTGGATCGGTTGACCAAGTCCGCGCACTTCATTCGTGTTGGTACTACTTATTCTTCGGAGAAGTTAGCTGAGGTTTATATCAGGGAGATTGTCCGATTGCATGGGGTTCAAGTTTCGATCATTTCCGACAGAGGTACTCAGTTCACATCTCAGTTTTGGAGATCCGTACAGAGAGAGTTGGGTACTCAGGTCGAGTTAAGCACAGGATTTCATCCTCAGACCGACGGGCAGTCGGAGCGTACCATTCAGATTTTGGAGGATATTTTGTGTGCTTGTGTGATTGACTTTGGTGGTTCATGGGACCAGTTTCTGCCACTAGCGGAGTTTGCATATAATAACAGCTATCAGTCGAGTATCCAGATGGCTCCGTATGAGGCTTTATATGGTAGGAGGTGCAGATCTCCGATTGGTTGGTTTGAGCCGGGCGAGGCTAGGATTTTTGGCACAGACTTGGTTCAGGATGCGTTGGGTAAGGCAAAGTTGATTCAGGAGCGGCTTCGCATGGCGCAGTCTAGGCACAAGAGTTATGCGGACCGTAAGGTCCGAGATGTGTCTTTCATGGTTGGGGATAAGGTGTTGCTGAAGGTGTCTCCCATGAAAGGTGTTATGAGATTCGGGAAGAGGGGAAAGTTAAGTCCCAGGTTCATTGGGCTATTTGAGGTGCTTCAGAGGGTTGGGGAGGTGGCTTATAGGCTTGCTATGCCTCCCAGTTTATCGAGTATTCATCCGGTATTCCATGTTTCGATGCTCCGGAAGTATGTTGGTGACCCGTCTCATGTTTTGGACTTCTGCATGGTTCAGCTCGAGGGCGATATGTCATATGAGGTAGAGCCAGTGGCTATTTTGGGTCGACAGGTCAGGAAGCTGAGGTCTAAGGATATAGTTTCAGTGAAGGTTCAGTGGAGAGGCTAGCCGGTGGAGGATGCCACCTGGGAGACCGAGCGGGAGATGCGGGACATGTATCCTCACTTATTCGAGACTCCAGGTATGTTTCTAGACCCATTCGAGGATGAACCTTTTTTTAAGAGGGGGAGGATGTAACGACCCGGCCGGTCGTTCCATGAGATTTACCCCGTTTCCCCTATTTCTGCATTTATCATATATTTCTAGCATGTTTTTGTTGTGTTGGTCAGTTGGTTTGGGTCTGGAGTGGTCATGGTGAGAATAGAGGCATTTAGTCTCCTAAAGTAGCCTAAAAGTGGAGAAAGTTAACTGAGAGCTGACTTATTGGTGAACGATCTCAGAATGCAGATTTTATGGCTCGGATAGCTTTGCTAGGTGATTTTAGACTTAGGAGTGTGTTCGGAATGAAGTTTTGATGTCCGGTGTAGAATTAGGCTTGAATTGGCGAAAGTTAGTTTTTGGCGATTTCCGGTCGGCAGTGAAAAATAGGCTATCGTTGTCGGAATGGGATTCCGGAAGTTGGAGCAGGTCCGTAATGTCATTTTGGGTATGTGTGCAAAATTCCAGGTCTATCGAAGGTGTTTCGATTGGTTTCGGTGTAGTAGGCAAAATTTGGAAGTTTGAAAGTTCATAGGCTTGAATTTGATATGATTTTGGTGTTTTCATGTTGTTTTTGGTGTTTCGAAGGCTCGACTAAGTTGGAATAATGCTATGGGGTGTGTTGGTATGTTTGGTTGGGGCCCCTAGGGGCTCGGGATTGATTTCGGATGGATAGCGGAGTTTTGAACTTGGAAAATTGCAACAAATGGCTGTTGGTGTAAGTTTCTGGTGTTGGCCGCACTTGCGGAAGGGTATCCGCAGGTGCAATATCGCAAGTGCGAAAGGCCATGCGCAGGTGCGAAAGGAGACTAGACAGGGGAAATCCACAGGTGCAAAAAGGCCATGCGCAGGTGCGAAAGGAGACTAAACAGGGGAAATCCACAGGTGCAAAGAGTTGGCCGCACTTGCAAAGCCGCATGTGCGCAGAAGTGGCCGTAGGTGCTAAAATTGGTCTGTTAGTGGGATTGCGCAGGTGCGCACCTGGGACCGTATGTGCGGGTCTGCAGGTGCGATTAAGTGTCCGCGGGTGCGGAATTTCTAGGCAGAACAGTATAAAAGATGCCTCCGTGAAATTTTATTCATTTCACCATTGTTGCATGCGGTTGGAGCTCATTTGAAGGCAAATTGAAGAGAGAATTTGTGGTTCTTCAGTGGAGGTAAGTTCCCGGGTTATTAAAGTCGTTTCTATGCTATTTTTTCGGATTAGGCTTGTAAATTGAAGGATTAAAGTAGGTAAAGGTTGGGAAGAATAGGTGGTGGATTGGAAAATTCTTTTGGCAATTTGGGTAGGCAATTGTGGTCCGATTGTGGTGTTTTTGGTATGTGTAGAATCGTGGGCGGATGAGGTTTCTAGTGATGTAAAATTTATCAAATTCCGTGATGTGGGCCCGGGGCTCGGGTTTGGCCGAATTTCGAGATTCTTGTATAATTTGATATGATTGGGTTGTGTTCCTTTAATATATATTAATGATGTTAAACTAGTTTTGGCTAGATTCAGAGCAATCGGGAGCCAATTTGAGGGGCAAGAGCATAGCGGACTAGTGTTGTGGCCCGGTAGAGGTAAGTAACGGTTATAAATCTTGTCCTGAGGGTATGAAACCCCGGACTACATATTTCTCACTGATTTTAGAATGTCGCACATGTCGGATGACGAGTATGTGGCACGCACTGATTTTTGGATTGGACTTGGTCCTCTCCGCAGAAACTATTGAGTTGTATATTTTACTCAAAACCTTATGTTAAATTATGTTCTAAAGATTTTTGAAATATTTGGTCTATAAGTCGTGTATGGGGCCTCGTGCCAATCTGTTTAGAACCCTTGGGGGCTTTTTACTGTTGTTTTCCTCACTATTTATTGATGATTTCACTCAGTCGCATTGTGCTTACTATTTTCGAAATCCAGCCTGATTTATACTACTTTGAGATTTAAAAATGATGTTTTGGGTCGAGTACCCTGTTTTACTGATTTGTCCGATGGGATTTTGAGAGGTTCTGCTGAGTGAGGCCGAGGGCCTGATTGTGAGGATATGATACGCCACGAGGTGTCTTGATATTAGCGTTTGGGCTGAAGGAGCCCTTCCGGAGTCTGCACACACCCCCAGTGAGCGCACTGAGTGCCGAGTGACGAGCGATGGGGAGGCATGAGTGACTGTGAGGTGCTGAGTGACTGATTACGAGTGATGGTGAGGTATGCCCGATGGGCTGATTATGAGTGACTGTGAGGCATGCCCGAGGGGCTGATTATGATGCATGTTTTTCCCGAGGGGCTACTTATGATTTTACTACTGTCACTCCAACTTATGAAATATGTTTTGTCCGAGGGGGCTCTATATAATTCATTTCGTTTTCATACTAAATCTTTCGATTTGAAGTCGTTAAGAAAATATACATTCTTCAAAGGACTTTTCTAAATTTGGTTTTAAGGCATGACGATTTCATATATCTATGTTATTACTATTGCAAAGTAAGGTTGTGCATATGTGAATTGATGAAACTGATTTTTATGTGTTTCCTTGCCGCTTAGACTTGATTTATTTTCATTATTTCTGAGTTGGCATACTCACATTACTCCCTGCACCCCTGTGTGCAGATTCAGGGGTAGATACCGAGCATTAGCTATCTTTTCCGTGAGGAGACAGAGTGCGAGATATAGAGGTAGCTTTTCAGCGTCTGCAACATCTCTGTTTTCCCTTCTTGTTGTATCTAGCTATTTATTCGGAGGTTTTGTATTACAATAGTATACCTTTGGCTTATTTTTCTTAGATGCTCATGACATGTTGGTTCCGGGTTTTTGGGTTGGTGGAACTGTTTATTGGCCTAATGTATTTAGTAAACTCTGTATATTTTATGAAATTCTTGAAATTGGATAGGGATTTTGAAAGAAACCATAAACATATGATTATTGGCTAGCCTAGTTCCACGATAGGCGCCATCACAGTCGGTTAAGGTTTTGGGGTCGTGACACCACCCTTATGGTCTGGAAGAGGATTGTCGCGAACGTTTGGAGCGGGGTCTTTTGCCACAATAATGTTGTTGTCGATGAGGGCCTGTATTTTGTCCTTCAGAGAACGGAATTCCTCGATGGTGTGCCATTTCATGCCGGGATGGTATGCACAGGATTTGCTTGGGTTAACCCACTGAGAGGGATTCTCAGGGGTGGCAGCAGGGATAGGTGTAACGTAACCAGCGGCTTTGAGTTTTTCATATAGCTGGTCAATGGGCTCGGCTATGGCAGTATATTGTTTTGGAGGACGACGATCAAAATTGGGACGAGGTCTAGGGAAGTTTTGGCGTGCAGGAGGGGATTGGTAATGAGATGACTGTGAATTATAAGTCTGGTAGACAGGGGCGGGTTGTGGATATTTGGGCAAAGTAGGCTGATATGTTGGTGGTGGAGATTGGTAGGAAGGTGGTGGAGTTTGGTAATTTGGCGATGGAGGTTGGTAATTTGGTGAGGGATGATATGTGATTGGAGGTGTCGGATAGGTTTGGTACTTGAGTGGGGACTTGGTTCTTTGTGCACCCATTACGGCTCCCACATCTCTCTTCTTAGACACACCACCGGACTGTAAAGCCTTGTTAGTGGCTTTCAAGGCTTCAAAATTCGTAACCATACCGCTTTTAATACCTTCTTCAATTCGCTCACCCAATTTGATGATGTCAGAAAACTTGCGGCCCTCAACCATCATTAACAGTTCATAATACTGCGGGTCCTAAGCTCGGACAAAGAATTTTTTCATTTGTTCTTCTTATAGAGAAGGTCTGACTTTAGCGGCTTCGAACCTCCAGTGAGTAGCATACTCGCGAAAGGTTTCTGTAGGCTTCTTCTTCAAATTCTGAATGTAAAACACATTTGGTGCGTTCTCTGTGTTGAACCTAAACCTTTCCATAAAATCAGATGCCATGCCTACCCAGTTTGACCATTTCTTAGGGTCTTGACCAATGTACCAAGACAGTGCATCTCCCTTCAAACTCCTCATGAACAGCTTCATGCGGATCCTTTCATCCTTTCCCACGCCGACCAATTTGTCGCAATAGGTCCTCAGATGGACTCTTGAATCACCAGTACTGTCAAACATTTCAAACTTTGGAGGTTTGTACCCCTCGGGCAGTTCGACATCAGGTTGGATACAAAGGTCTTCATAATTCAAACCTACGATCCCTTTGGTCCCTTCAACACCCTGAACTCGACTGGTCAATTTCTTAAGCTCTTCGGCCAGGTTCCTGATAAGTAAATCCTTTTCGTCAGACTCGGACGCCTTTGGGATAGGCGGAGTGGAATGGGTCATGGTTTCCACATAGATGGGATTGTTATAGGTGTGGAAATGGTCTTTTGTGGGATTTTGAGGTTCTGGGATGAGCAGTGGGGTGTTATTTGTGATGTGGCAAGCATTGTACTGTGTCGGGAGGTTTTGGTTCTTTGAGGGAGTGGTGTGATGGTTTTGCTGTCTCGGGATATTTTGTGGAGGTGTGGGGTTTTGAGCATTTGGAAGGTTGACGTCAGGGACGTTGAGGGAAAATGATAAGATGGCCAGATTCCGGACCTGATCTAGTTCTTCCTGAAACTTCAGCAATTTTTGTTCAAGTGACGACATGTTCTCATGCAGGACCTGAATACCTCGGCCATCAGTGGCCTCTACCTTTTCAATCACATTCTCCTTTATGATGCCGCTGGACTCTTCCATCTTACTTTTGCCTTTGTGTTTTCCTTAGGAGGACTAGGGGGAGGAGTAGATGGAGGGCCTTTGGATCTTGTGCGATAGGCTGATGATGCAAGAATGTACGAACTAACCTTTAGGGAGGGGAGTAAGAAAAAAAATAAAAACAAAAGGTAATCAAGTCAGTGAGGATTATGAAAAGAGTATTGCCGTATTTAAACACATAATGTGGAAATGAAAGTGTGTCCTAAGTTGGGAACCTCTTTGTGCCTGAGGTAGGCCTAGCGACAAATTGATTTGGAGAACTTAAAACGCTAAATGCCTCATTTTATTGATAAGAAAAATAGATGAATCCTAAAACGACAGACGAAAAATAAAAATCACTAATGGCCATTGGCCTTATTACGTTGTTTGAAAAATAAAGACATTCCTATCTACTTGGTCCCAGAAGGACCTTCCCCAGATTCGGCATTCCTGCTTTCTTCTAACAGCCTTCTCAGCTCGCGAAGTCCCAGCAGCAAATAAGTTCTGGCTAAATATCACCCTGCAACTCCCTCATCCTTTTGACAATCTTCAACCCTTTTGATGAAATTTTCTTATAAATCGATGATACCTCAATCCATATATCCCAGCCTTTTGTTGGCGCTAATAGCCATGTCCTTCCATTCCCCGATCAGTCTTTTGTTGGACTCATGTATCTTGTGGTGATCATCCTCGTTCTCCCAGATCCTTTTACGCAACTGGTTGAACTTGACTTGTGCTTCAGTCCTTTCATCTACAACCCTGTGACCTCGGACGTACCCTGGCTTGCTCTGACCACCCAGATCTTCTTCTAACCAACCTGGATAGAAAGGGGTATAACTGGCGTGATACTGTCTGGCTCGATGGTGTCTTTATCGAGTATAACCTTGCAGTGCCATAGGTGCTGAGCTTGGCACCTGTGAGGACTGTCATTGTTTTGAAAGTCGGCTCGGAGATGGCTCATTTTCTCGACCCTAGGGATGACTTGTTTCCTTCCTTCCTGCCTCATAACTCGAAGAGGGACGTAAGGGTAGGTCCCTCTAAGACCAATCAATACCAAAAAATGATACATCCCGTGATCGAATGATGAACTCATCTGTTGGAAACCATTCGAACATCCACCGAACCCGCTCTTTAGTCAGGTTATCAAAGAGCTTGACCCATCCTTCAGCGTCCTCAGGTTGAGCGAACATGTCAGGGATATAGTTCATTCTCTTTGGGTGATGGAAAGCGATGTGGTCATCCCACATTTGGCGGTGGATATCCTATCGATATTCCCCTTTTTGGAGATGTTCTACAAGCCAGAGTTGGAGTAACAGATTGCAACCTTCGAAATGTTTTTCTCCTTGTTGACATTTTTCTAGAGCCTGGTACATATCTGCAACGATCATGGGCACAATGCTAAAATATTTCCCATTTAACCCTTTCATTACGGTCTTAGTTACCATAGCTAACCTGGTATGGATCCTTTCTTTCTTCATCAGGAACACGATCAATCCCAAAAAGCAGACCATAAACACGAACACTCGGCGATGGACGTGTCCCAGAGAGGTGATAGCAAACTCATCATGGTAGGTACGATATGATTTGTTGTAGCCATACCGTTCGTACAGGTAAAAATAAAGGAATGTACGAATCCTCCAGACATATCAACTCCACTCCTTTTTCTGACCCATCATTTTGAGGAAACTTCTGCATGTGCGGTTCTCAGGCATCAGCAAACCCGGTGTTTCCCATAGTAGGTTAGCCAACCCTCCTATCTCTTTTATCAATGGTTCCATTTCGATTCTCCCACAGGGGAACACAGACCTTTCGCGATCCCAGAATAAGGTAGCAGCCTCTACTATCATTTTGTTAGGCTGGATTTCCAGAAGTGATGGTAGATTACCGAAATGCTTCCTGACGATAGCTTTGTTGCTAGAGTGTAAATCCTCCCACCAACTCAGCAATTTTGGGTGAATGTTGGAGACCATGTCGAATCTGGGGACTTCGTGCCTCATTTGTTTTTCTACAAAACAAATAGGTTAGGCCCTTACCCCCACCGGACTCGACTATTTAATGTCAATAATTAGCAAGAAACATTTAGTTCTCCAAATAAATGCATAGAACGTGAGGGCGTCCGTTTGGGTTCAAGGAAACTCAGTGGACTTTTGGATAAGGCTATTTTAAAATCTATCATGCGGACAACACTTTAGCTTTGACTAGGTTTGACCATGATGCATGCAACAGTTCGACAGAGTAAGGTTTCTATGTGGTTTTAGACCGGTACCTTTGAGCGAACAACTCAAAAGGGAAAGGCACGGAATAGTCGATTGCACCGCTGATCAACTGGTTTTACTGCTAATAAGCCTTTCCGAATTTAGGGGGTGATAATACAGGAAGGGCGCAACCACTCATCAAGAGTTGCTATAGTATTTTGTTTGGCACGAGTGGAGTATGAATGTTGAGCATGATTTATGCAATAAGTATTTAAAACAAGTTGTCACGTATTTGCACGTTAAAGAAAGCGGTAAAAAACAGTAATAATGATTTAAAGCAGTTACAAAAAGGAAACAAAGAGACATGTCAGTTACGTTTTGAAAAAAATAAATACTCGAAGTAAACAATTAATCGCATGCAAAGGGGATAGGAAAGTGCACAAGTATTTAAAATAAAGGCATAAATTCACGAAATAATTTGAAATGGTAAAAGCCTATAATCCCCAGCAGAGTCGCCATGCTATCGCGCCCCCCTTTTTCTCTTCTCGCGGAGATTGGGTTCAGGACATTTTTCGGGACAAACTCCTTTGGAAGGAAGAAGTTAAAGGAAGAGTCTCCACCTAACGATTTTTATGGTGCGTTAGGTCACCTTGAGTAGTTAACTCATGAACTAGTTTGCATTACTAGAGATTGAGTAAGGGCTTGAAGTTATCCTAAGGGGAAGGTGTTAGGCATCCCTCAGGATCCATAACTGTGGGTCCTGGCCAAATGGTTTCGTGAATTCAAACAATAAGCAAATAACAAGCAACGCTTACATAAGAGGGGATTTCAAACAAGTAGTGGAGTTTAATTGAAAGTTTAAAAGAAATTAGAAGTAAACATTTGAGAAAATATCCTACGTTTAAAGTAATACGGATCACATCAATGCAATACCCGGTAATCACTCCTCGAAGAGGGGCTACACGTGGTATTAGCGCACCGGTCATCATATCCATGTTCTACCATTCCCACCCCGTGAAGGTAATTAAAGCGTGTGTTGGTCACGGATTCTATTGCGTGCTATTACTCGTCCCATCTTATCAGTCGTGGAGGAATTTAGGACTACAATCCTAAAGGGTAGGTACTAGGCAGAACCCCTAGCTTTAAAGGACAAATTCTAAGCGACAAATAAAACATGTAGGACTGCAAGTATAGGGGACACACAGGAGCAATTCGAAAAAGCAAGGAAACTCGACTGTAATTGAAATCACAGGGAATCAGGCATAATCAAGGAAAGTATCACACAATCAAGGGAAGCAATTCAAAAAGTCAGTATAGAACATAAAGAATCATTGGTTCAAAGAAAATATCACAGAGTCAGTAGAAGGTATCAGGAACCCTAACCATGAATTAGAGTAAGAAACATAGATCACATAGAGAGCCTAGAAGAAGTATACAGATTGCCTAAACATAGCAAACAAGACACACTAAAAAACCTAAAAATTGGGGATTTTCCGTAAGAAGCTTTGAATCAAAACGTATTAACAAAGAAAAACACAGAATAACATTAAAGCAGAATTAAAGGAAAATCGATTTTGAAAGGGGTTTGTGAAACTCTAGTTTTAAAAATAGAAAGATCGTTTAAAGATGAAAGTTTCCAGAGAAAAAACATAGAAAGAAACTTCGGAATACTATAGATCTAAAGTAGATCTAGAATAAATCGAAAGACATAGGGTTAGGGCTTCGTGGAACCCAGAGAAGTAAGAAGAACCTCAAAGACGGCACCGGCCTAAGCCGGAACAGGTTGTAAACTTACTCAAACGGTCGGGGAGGCCGGAAAGTGGCATGGGACCAGGGGAGATAATTTGGACCGCTCCAGGTTCGCCTGAGAGCCCTAGAGCATCATTGTATTGGTGCAAAGTGGACAAATAGCCATGAGACGATGAGGAGCCATGGTTTCTGGTGAGAGAACCAGTCGGAGAAGATGACCGGACTCCATCGGAGAAGAGAAGCCAAAGGAGGCTTCTAGAGAGAACTTAGAGAGTAACAGAGAGAGATAGAGAGAGAGTGAGTGTTGAGAGAATGAGGGGTCGGAGGGGGGTAGTGATTAGGTTTAATTATGGTAACCCTGATCTGGACCATTGATCTCATTTGATCAACGGTTTAGATCAAGTGTGGGGTTGGGTCGGGTTATTTGTGGATTTTGGGCTGGGTTGGTTAAGGGGTTTTGGGTCAGGTGGGTTGGGTTTTAAACTGGTTATAATTTAAATAGAAATGGGCTAAACGTTAAATACCCAATTAAATAAGATAATTACTTAAGAAAATAGCTAATAATTGTGTAAAAATAAATTGAGACCAAATAAATAAAATTAAGGTGATTGACTAAGATATAAAAATTATAAATGATCATTCACTGATTTAAAATGGTATAAATACACATTTGTGCTATAATTGCAAAAATTGCTGAAATTAACTAAATGATGCCAATATTGGCTAATTTGTGAAGTATTAAAATCCTAAGGGAATTAAGTAGGATAGAAATAACATGTTGAGCTAGAAAATGATTTGAAATTATATCATTTATGAATAATTATGGAATATAAAGTATTAAATAAACAGGAAAATAATTTGATAAAAATATGAAAAACTGTGAGAAAATACCAGTTATTGTAAAGAATGATTTTGAAAGTATATATACAAGTTTGAAAATAATTTGAGGGAAAATTGGGTATCAACAAGGAGCAAGTGCGCTGAAATAAATACTCAAAAGCCATCAAAAGTTTACTAGCATGTTTCCAAGACCTGGTGTCACAAGTGTGTGAGCAACTAGTAGAATGTACAAGACATTGAACTACTGTCTGAAATAGAGTAAACAAAAAGTAAATGCAAAAAAGAGACTCCGGGTGCTGCAGAACAGACTCAGAAAGCAGCTCACCACTAAGCCTCGAGGTATGGGGGTGTGCACCGGAATGACTGCCAGATGCACATGTCTTAGGTCCTGCACGATCAGTGCAGAAGTGTAGCTTGATTACATAAAAACCATGTACCCAATAAGTATCCAGTCTAACCTCAAAGATGTAGTGACGAGGGGTCGACATCGACACTTACTATGGGCCAACAATAAAAATACAGAAATACTAAATAGGCATAGAATATGCAAATAATAATAATAACACAATGGCAAATAGTGATTAAATGATTCCTTAACTGGTAGTAAACTCCAAATGTCTTCAACTTACACATACTAACTCCAAATAAACTTCGGGCCATTAAAAAAATTATAACCTCTCAATTCATATATATAATATCAAGTATATTCGGGCTCCAAGCATTAACACGCACGATTATGCAGAGGTCGTACGGCCTGATCACGCTCAACTATGTCTTATAAAAAGACTAAACGGGCGCTGCAAATATAATCTGGGGTATTACACCCAAAGTCGATCCCACAGAGAATTGTACGTATCAATTGAGTCTATAAAATACTAAACTGTTACTTAATCACTTTTCTCAAGACTTTTGAATATCAATT